>SNQJ01S0006358.1:246285-262526 GCA_010110895.2 Picea sitchensis
GACAGAGAGAGAGAGAGAGAGAGAGAGAGAGATGTATTGGGTATTCATGGAGAGATTCCACTTCTATGATGCTAAGGTTTTCCCTTGTGATCCTGGGGTTTGAGAAATGCATATAAACCCTAGAGAAGAACATGATGTTGGAGGTGAAGACAATTCTTGTGGCTCTTGTTGTAGCATTATGGTTTGTACCCTAGTAGAAGACATGGAGAGTGGAGATGATGCCTTTCACAATTCTAGAGCCTTGTTTTTTGGGATGTAAGGTAAAGGAATATCATAGAGAGATGAGCTTGGTGTGAGGCCTTGCTTGGAAGAAGACTTGGTTCTTGTATTCTTGATGTTCTTCCATGGAGGTCCTGGTGCTTTTCTTCATATAAGAGTCAAAGACCTAGGATTTTAATTGTTTTCCCTAGACAAAGTTTGTAGAGCTAGAGATTGTACTAGCTTTGTGATAAATCCATGGTATGTACATATACTTTATTTCTATCACACATATATATGAATTCTTCACTGTCCAATACTTGTATAAAATGTAGATTTTATTTTTATCTTGCATTGCCTTCTTGATTCGGTAATTTCCAACACTTGATGTTCATGCTTGTTATCCCCCATTTCTAGGGATAACTAAGGAGATAATGTCTCGAGGCCCTCAGGTTGAAAACATGGAGTTATGAGGGATAAATCAACTTGTTATGTCCACTTACACAGATGGAGACCCACTTCACCACCACACTTCTCCGGTTTATCATGATGGCATTCACCAGATCAACCTGTTTTCGAAAGACAATAGGTCTTGCTCCATGAGGTATGAGTCAGGTATTGTGGAAAGTGTCACTTTAATACTTGAGGCATTTGAATATGTTGCATTTAAAGATGATTTTGATTATTGAACATTTTCTTGGAAATTATTCTCTTTTCTCGTTTCACCTTGGTGGTTGACATTGTGCCCTAGTAAGTGGTCACCCTTGAGGAAAGATCTGCTATTGGGTGGTACTTATCATTTTTCACACGTCATCCTTTTTGTCTCCTTATATTTTGATATTTTCGGGTGTACTGACCCAAGAAGGGATTGTACCTTATTTCATGGGAAGGGGTTGAATGCCAAGAGGGAATGTAGTTGGAAAAATATAAAAACCAAAATTTTAGCCTTCTAGATGCTCTCCCAAACAGGTCTTGAGAACAATGAAATGTTTCTCTTAAAAGAATTGAATACCTGCAAAAGCAATTTCACATTATATAGATGTTCCTCTTGTTGAGGTGTGTACATGCATGCAGTGTCCCTTTCTTTCCTTGCATATGGAACTCTGTGTACCTCTAGCTTCAAGTGCCATTGTGGTACTCTTTTCAAGTTTTAAGTTACCCAATTGTAGTACCCAAGTGTTATGGAATTTAATTAATTAATGGTAAATAAATGGGTTTGGAAAAAGGTTGCATTGAGAGAAATGATTCTTCCATATTTTTTTGAAGTATCAATCAAAAGAGAAGAATATGATGATAATAATGAGGAAAGTTTTGAGTGCCTCAAAGAAAACATAGAAGAAGATGAATATTTTTGTGAAAAATTGATAGAGCTTTTCCTTGATAGAAACTTTATGGTCAAGTTCAGTGTGCAGAGAAGAGAAGAATACAACACTATTCTTCAAAATTATGAGGAAAATCCTACCCTGAATGCATCATGGGAAGTTTMCATTGCATATTATGGATTAAGTTCACTATGTGATGCCGTGACCAAGAAATATGGGTACACAGAAAACCTTTCGAGCTGGGATAAATCATTTTTGATTCTAGAAGAAATTTTGAAACTCGTTAAAGATCGAGCCCGAGATGATGAATTATTTCTCCAAGAGTAGGAATTACCCCATGATTCCATTGAAGACAATGAAGGCTTGATTGAGGAACAAGATATTGAAGAGGTGAGTCATCAACAAGACTTTGATGGCTTAATCCAAGAAGAGGCTCCTCATGAAGATAAAGTTCTTGTGTCTTCCTCCCCCTTGATGAAGACATCCAATGTTCCGTTCCTCTTATACATTAAGAAGAGAACATGGTGAGTTATAATCCTTTCGAAAACTTTGATGATACTTTATTTCATGATTTCAAAACTAAAGAATTGATAGATGAATCCATGAAGGCGACATACTCTTCCTGTAATGACATAGTCAACAACATTGATGATTTCATACGCATTGGGAGGCATAGATGGGATTATGGTTGTTTTGGGTTTGATGGAAATCCCATTCACGACATTGAGGACAACTTCCAGATAAGGAATTCATAAGTTTTTCCTTTGGAAGGTTACTCTTCATACATGGAAAATCAAGGTATTGGGCAACCCGATGATGATATGGTCACAAACTTATTCCATCAATTTTAAGATGACTTGTCACCATATACTCATGATGATTTTTGGTCATCCTTTGGGAGTTGTGATGCATATAATTTTGAGGATTCATATTTTCTCAATGGATATTTCCAACCACCATCATGCTCAGATTTTGACGGACACCAGGTCGTGGCCAACCTTGAGCAGTTCGGGGATCACTCTACCAAACATAATTATTTTCATCTTGAGATTTTTAGCAGTGATTTGTAGATAAATAAGCGACATATTCTAAGTATGGGAACATATTTTTTTTTCTATAACCAAGGCCATCCCTTACCTCATTTCCTCTTCTTTGGGAAATCATCAGGATTTATTGGGATCTATTATCTCCTCTCAAATTTTAGGGAGCGGTGATATTTTGAGTGAAGATGAAGACGAGTCATCATCTACACATGGTATCCCTCTTCAGAGATGGATTGATCACACTTGTAGCTATTCTTTTAGGTAGGATTTCCGGGATGATCATGCTTGTGGTTTCTCTTTTCAGCAGGATTTACTCTCTCCCGCCCATCTCCATAAGTTTCATTTCATGATTGATTATGTCTATTTATGCTCATAATTATTATGTTCTTGACTTATGTTTGTTGTATTACATAATTGAGCATAGGGAGAGATACCTTGATGAGATGATCAACTGGTTGCATTGGTTGTGCGATTTCACCTGACATTTAGAACATTTGATCAACATGGGCCTCAGGCCCTAGGTAAGTAGGTAGGTCATCTTTATTTCTTGCATTTTCATCTTGATTGCTCATGATAGTTTAGTTGCATTTCATTTCTGATTTTCATTTTTCTCAACTTGCATTATTGATTTACATATTTTTTCCTTCATCATATTATATCGAAAAAGCATACAATTTTCTTTTCTAGATTAGTTGTCAATTTTGAAGTTTTGTTTTTGTTATATGAGTAAAGGGTGAGTAAACGACCCTAGATTTTATAGTTTGTTGTTTTAGTTTAGGCACAGGTCTAACCAGGAGATGCTGAGGTTCTCATGCACTATGCGGTGAGTACATGTCCCCAAGTTGGAGCCATATGTTATCCCCCATTTCTAGGGATAACTAAGAAGATACTGTCTCAAGGCCCTTAGGTTGCAGACATGGAGTGCCAAGGGATACATCGAATTGCGATGTCCACTTACACAGATGGAGACCCACTTCACCACCACACTTCTCTGATTCATCATGATGGCATTCACCACATCATCCTATTTTAGGAAGACAATGGGTCTTTATCCATGAGGTACAAGTCAAGTATTGTGGTAAGTGTCACTTTAATACTTGAGGCATTTGAATATGTTGCATTTAAAGCTGATTTTGATTATAGGATTTCTACTTGGAAATTATGCTCTTTTCCATGTTTCACCTTGGTGGTTGACATTGTGCCCTAGTAAGTGGTCACCCTTGGGGAATGATATACTACTGGGTGGTCTCATTGATGAGTCATCATACCATTCTCGATCATACTTATCATTTTTCACACTTCATCCTTTTTGTCTTCTCATCTTTTGGGATTTTTAGGTGTGCTGACCCAAGAAGGGATTGTACCTCATTTCATGGGAATAAGGGGCCGAGGGCCCAGAGGGAATTTAATTGGAAAAAGATAAAAGACAAAATTTTATCCATCTAGATGCTCGCTCAAAGAGGTCTTGATAAAAATGAAACAGTTCTCTTAAAAGAATTGAAGACTTACAAAAGCAATTTCACATTATATAGATGTCCTGCTTGTTGAGGTGTACACTCATGCGATGTTTTAAGTTACCCAATTGTAGTACCCAATTGTTCTGTAATTTAGTTAATTAATGGAAAATAAATGGTTTTGGAAAAAGGTTGCATTGAAAACGAAGGTGCAACACACCCTTTACAAAAGCACCCATAAATGAGACAATACAAACCCTTGTATGTCATGAACCCCATGCCCGAAAGTATTACTCCCATCCAATCCATCTTCTTTACATCACTTAGAGAGGGTCCACCTAGGAAACACTCCTTGAATTGAGGAAAAAATCACCCAATTGATCACCTTGACAACCCTCCCATACCTAAACTTGGCAAGTTGCATAGGGTCTTTGAGAACCTATTTAATTTGAGAAGTTAGTTTTGATACACATGTATAGGTGGCTATTTCATTAAATGTTATTTTACTTGCCATGATACATTTCACTTGAGACCATTGGAGGGCACACTCATTTGTCTTTGCAAGACCTCGTTTGATGGACGATTTGGAGGAACAATCCTAGCTTGAGCCTTCATTGTGGTAGGAAGCCCATAGGTTGGATGCCATCACCCACACACTGGGAGATGATAGATGATGGAAATTGCCTTTGGAGGAAAGAGAGGACGCCTTGGAGGTTGAAACCTATCCAATTCTATCCCAATGACTTACCTTTGGAGGTCTTACACCACACTTCTTGGGATTGATGTCTTGACTAGGGCTAGGGTTTGATGGTGGTGGTGATGACTTGTTGGAGGATTGGAACCTTTTGGAATAGTGAATCCCTTGCAACATGGAAACATGGCCTTTGGAGCTCCAAGGAATTCCTCTCCAATCTTAATGACTTGAAAAAGGTACCAAAATGTCACCCTAGAAGGGCATGGCATCATCTTTATAGGGTTTAATTTGTGTAAAATTTAAATTTATGATGTAAAGGGGAAAAAATAAAGGGGTTAGCCCCCTTGTTTTGTGGTTTACCCCAAGATTATGTGGACAAACACTTTATTCAGGTCTTGTATAAATAAATACCATTTCATTTCATTTTTATCATAGCTCTCTAACTTGGGAGAAGACATACTTGGCTGAAATTTTCGCCCCCCTTGGGAAAACTTCATCTCTCTCTATCTCTTGAATGCTATGGTTAATACTTGTCTGTAGAGATAAGTGGTGCACTATCTCTTGGAGGCTTGTTTTTTTTCTATGGTGATGAAACTTTCTTGGTAGATAAGTATTTATCTTGCATATCTCTTGGAATTGGTAACAAATTTCTGCATGTTATTGGTTTTTCTTTTTTGTTTCAAGGTTGTTCTTTGCTAAAATCCTTGGAAGAGTATAAGGGTATAAACCCTCCACCAAGTTTATCATTTTTTTTGATTGAATAATCTATTGCAAAGGTTGCTAGGAGGAGTAAAAGGGATTGCACCCTCATAGACTTACCTTGTTAGATTTACTTGCTCTAGGAAGTAAAAGGGCTTACACCCCTAGAGAAATGGTAGATCTAAATTTATACAAGACGACTCCATAACCCATTGACAAGGCACTAATCTGAAATTTGGATTGGAGAAATAAAATCATCTGGATCGGTACATGTTATTTAGAGAGATTTTGATTTTGTTCAAGTTGGAATATTTTCTTAGCATCACAAGGTTGCTTGAGCCACTAAGGCATCTAAGTTGGCCTAGTAGTTCTATGGTTATAATCAAATGAAATCTACATCCATTAGGGCTGCAGAAAAACTCATTCAAACTCTTTCTTTGACCTACTTTTCCACCATTGAAATTTTCTTGGAAACTACTATCATAAATATACTCATCATTGGCTATCTTTTGGGTGGTTTGCTTGTTGATTTTGGTGGTTGGATTTTGCTGATGTAGCAAAAGTTTGCTACAACCACTTGGCTCTCATAACAATTTTCTGAAAACATCATCTAACAACCTTCTATTGTCACTAAAGTCTTGCTCCATTACACTAGAGTTAAAATGGTAATTACTATATTGGTGTCTTGCCTCATTTACTTGATTTTTGGTGATATATTTTGCAGCCATTGTCATCATTTACTTGCTGATATATATTCTTGTTTACTGCTGCAATATAGGAAATCAATCTTCACTTGCTTGTCCATTTGATTATTTGGCTTGTATATCTATATTTTGTCTTGTCTCGAGCAGGTATAACACTCTTTTGTAGGTGCGCTCCACTTTGGCAACCTACCCTTACCAACAAGACTCTTACCCAAGCCATTTTACACTTATTAGTTTGACCTATAGGGGTTTCACCTTCCGTTATATCACTTTCCGTCTGAATCCCCATAGGATCACCAGGATTCCCCCCTTATGGCGATTTTCATCATCACTAAAGAGAGGAGAGTGTCCATCTAACGTGACAATGGGTAGATACTCTCACAGTTGTCCCACGCTTGTGGATTGGGTCGATATTTTCCCAACCTACAATCTGTGCGATAAAAATGTTGATTTGACATATTATAGGGTTGAAAATGTTAAGTGATTTAAAACATATCTTGAAGATAGTATAACATATTTACTACTATAAATTTATATCAATTAAGTAATTTTAGATTTGGTTTATGCTTGGAAAAGTGTGCCATATGGGATATAACTTGTTGTCATGTGTTTGGTATCTTTTCTCTTGGGTTTCCTAGTGTTTTGGGTTGAAGTACGATGAAATATTGTCTACTACTTTCTATTGTAAATTAATATTTCACTCGTCCCCAAGGATAAAGTTCACAGGGACTAGATCTGAGAAACCACCTTATGAGGTGAAATTTATGTTTTGTAGTAAAAGTCAAAGAATGAAAAAATTTCAATACTGACTACACCATCTGACCAGATAGGGGCATTGAATGAGGTACACAACATATGAAACTAGCTCGAGGAAGTGACCTCAAACCTCTTGCATGAAGCGCAAAGTGTTCAACAACTCTACCTATCCCACTATGCTCCTTTTGAGATGATTTATATGAAGGTTAAAGATTATATTATGGTAGACACTAGGAGGAACCACCCACCTTCAATTATATCTCAATCAACAAACCTACTTTGGTATAAGATATCCTCATATATTATATAATGGATCCCACTATGGTTGAACTTCATTAAGACATTATTGATGGCAAGAGGAGAAAACCAAGGATTATCATATATGGTGGCATACTCTTCAAGAATTATGTATATTTATGATATGTATTTCCTCTTATACAATAGGTGTTTAGCATGACCATGCATATCCCTTTGTTGGTCATTTGGCCTTACACAAAATTGAAAAAAAATGTCTCCAATTTGATTGGTAGAAAATGAAGCCAAATATTAAGCAATTTGTGGTAAAATGTGACACTTTCCAATGCAATCAGGTGGAAATTATTTATTATCGTAGTCTTCTCCAACCTAATTTATTCCCTAAGGAAAATTGGGATGAGGTATCTATGGATTTAATCACTAGTTTGATTCTCTCTAATTTATTATCATAGTCTTCTCCAACTTAATTTCTTCCCTAATCAAATGTGGGAAGAGGTTATCTATGTATTTAATCACTAGTTTGATGCTCTCTAAAAGTAAGGCTGTTATTTTTCTTGTAGTGGATCGTTTAACTAAGTATGTGTATTTGATCCATTTGACTACCGATTTACATCTTTGGCTGTTGATTTATTCTTTAATCATGTCTGTAAACTCCATGGACTTCCTCACGACATCATTAGTGACAATGCTCCCAAGTTTGTAAGTCACTTATGGAAATAAATTTCAAAGTAAGAAGGATCACTTTCAATATGAGTATTTCCTATCACCTTGAAATAGATGGGAAAAGAAAGGTAGTGAGTTCTCAGTTACATTTGGGCCAATATTGGTATAAGACTACATCTCATTTTCCCACCAAAATTATCCCTTTTATGATTGAACCCCCATCACCTAAGGGTTGGGTGATTCACAATGCTAAATTCCCCATCACAACTGATACACTATATGAAATGTAAATCCTAAAAGAAAAATTGTGCATAGTGACAAACATGATAAAACAAAATCCTAATCAAAGTCACTAAAAAATACACTTTTAGATTGGAGATATAGTCTTTGTTATTATATATATAAGGATTACTATGTAATAAAGTCACTTTATGAATTTAAAATATGTTAATGTTCACTTTTTGTGTAAATTAATCTATCTCAAATTCATGAGTGGAAATGATTTTCTCAATGAACAATGATGTATAAGGAGGTAAACCCATTTGTAATAGAGGGACCGATTATTCATTGATAATATCATTTGGTGTTATTGTGAGTATTTTCTTTTGAACTTGGTTATGTGACTCAACCCTATTTAATATTTCCTCATTTAGTGATCTAGCTCATTTTGTAATAAGGTATAAGAGCAGGAAGCCATATCAAGAGTCTCGGGACTTTGAAAGACAAGGTTTCTACTCTTGCGAATTCAATAGTCTTAGAGCCAGGAAGTGCCACAATTCGAGGGTGTTTAGCAACGAGTTCACTAAGATTTGATTTTTTTTTAGCCGTGATTTAGTGTTGCACGAAATTGCAAGTAGTCAACGCTCCTCGGTGTATCGTGAAAAGGGACTAATCACCTCTCATGGATCCTTGAAATCTGGCGGTGGTGAGTTTACCAATCACTTGCAGGCTTCGGTCTAACGACAGCCGTACTACCAACAAATGGTATCAGAGCTAGAGGTCACGAGTTCGATACACACTCAGCTCGCGTTGAGGGGGAGATTGTTGCATGAAATTGCAAGTAGTCAGTGCTCCCCGGTGTATTGTGAAAAGGGACTAATCGCCTCTCGTGGATCCTTGAAATTTGGCGGTGGTGAGTATACCAATCACCTGCGGGTTTTGGTCTAACTATAGCCGTATTACCAACAATTTGGTGCATGATCTTTTTTAATTTTCTCAGATAAATTGTAGAAGTCAAGGCAATAGTTGATGTGGAGGATGCCAAGGCTATTCGCTTGAACAATTTTCCGCCTAAATATAGTAGTGCTATATTTACCCTGAGTCAGCTACCTTCAAAAAGTTTGGACGAAATGATTGCAACATTGCTAGCAAAAGAAAAGAGAACCATTGAAGGTGATATCCAACCAGAACTTGCATTCGATGCAAGAAACAATCACAATAGATTAGCAAAAGACAAAGAGTAAATATAATGCCACTATTTCAAGAAGCTGGGTCATACAACTTGGAATTGTAAACAATGAGCCAATGGAATTATTAAGAGAAAGGTCAAATGCAACATCCTCTTTATAATCCCAAATTTAATTAATGCTTAATGTAGATATAATGTATGGCTGTGGCCAAACGATGTATATGTGAATTGTATTTCTGAATTTTAATGTGATGTTGGCTACTGGGGGACATGGATAGAGACGGGGGATGATTAATCCACAAGAGAGGGGAATGTCTATCCATGCCTATTAATTCAACCCACATTCCTGAATTTAATTATCATTTTGTATTAAACTTCTAATTTTCCCTTGAGTATAGAAGAACCCAATCGTTGAATGTATGTAAGAGGATGGGTGTGAGGAGTCAAATCCCATAGTTATTGGAAGCATGGGATTGAGTACAATCGGTTTGGAAAAGAGTGTAAGTCAAGCAAGTAACCAAAGAGAGGAAATTCATATGGGTAGTTACAACAATTCTAGACAATTATGTTTTACATGAAAAAATAAAGAATAGGGAAGAAGAGATTTGGAGTTGGAGCAACCATGGAGGGAAAATTCCGGATCATATTTGGAGTAGAAGACTAAAGAGCCAGATTGTCAGGCCTGAAGACTGAAATTCTATGTGAGTTGCACTGTAACAGAAAGTGATTGTTGTTTTTTTTTGTTATGAATATAAATATATATAAAATAATATAAATAATAAATAATAAATAATAAAAATTAATTAACGAAAAATCATTATAATGAAAACATGTGTCTTATCAAAAAGACATGACTATTAATGAAAGGGAACTCCGCCTAGGTATATATAACGTGGAATTAATTTGTAATCAATCATCTCATACTATCTCATATCTTATATTCATATATTCTTATTCAATTATTATGTTATCCAGATGAATTTCTTTATAATGTTCCAAATATTTTGGATGTGTGTAGTCTGAATTGGATTGGTTTACTACATTTGGTATCAGAGAAAAGTCTAATCTTGGATTTTGGCCACGAGACCTTTGGTAAAATCTTTGTTTCCCTTGGAAAAATATTGGTTGGCTTTTGTCTGCAATAATGCATTCTTTAAAGTTTCTCTGATCATCTGGTCACTGACCACACTAAATTCATATATAGTTTAGTGTTTTTAATTTTTTCATTATTTTAAAAAAATTCATATGTTTTACAAGGGAGGTGGGTGCAAAGGGGATTGTATTAGATCCTCTCTTATATATGTAGGGGGTATTGGTAACGCCACAAACAATGAGGTGGAGGCATTGACAATTTATTGAGGATTAGTTTTTCTCAAGGTAAGGGGAATAAAACATGTTACAATTTTATGGGATTCTTCTCTAATTATAAAAATTTGCATTGCTAATCGAACCCACAAGATATCCATTTAGCTAGACTCATTCACATACCCCAATATATAGTGGATGAATTTGAAAAAACAAAATTCTTTCAGATTCTTCGAACCCATAGCTCATGTCCCGATGCAAAAACCAATATGGGGGTGGTCTTAGGTGAAGGAATTTTGAGTATAAATGGGTATTTTTGGTCTTTTCTCTCCTGCCATGATATAATATCAAGTTCCAATCCATGAATGGTATTTTTTACTTGTATTAAGTCTCAATTCAAGCATTCATATGTGAAATGGATGTTAAAGCACCCACATACTCTTGTACCTCCTCATTCATTTGTGCTAGCGATGGGACTTATTATATATTAAGAGATGATATGTGTTGTCACATGTGGCTTAATTATGATTTTACTGGAGGTTGGGCTCTCTTTTCTATCTCCCTCTTCAACGTTAGAATTCATTTCTCTTGTTGGTTCTAGTAGCTTTGTAGGGTTTTTCGTGGGTTAATTTTTTGGAGAAAGCATTTGGGGATTGTATGTGTTTTGTAGGGTAAAATTTGAACAAGAACTCATTTGGATTAGAGGTGAATCTAAAGCATACATGAATATATAACATTGCCACTATTAGAATTGTGTCCTACATGAATTAGTAGAGGTTCAAAGAGGAATATAGAGCTACAAACACATGTAACAAAGGCTCATTATGAATTGACAATTTCTGCTAAACAATGGGCAAGGTGGCAAGAATAATCAAAATATAAGGAAACAAGGGAAGGCCAAGTTCAAGATCAACATGTCACTGAATTTTCCATTTAAAAACTACATTTAAATTAAGGGAGACATATTTTATAGTTTTCATGGGCAATCACAAGATGAAATACGAGGAATTGGAATATATAATGGGTTGTTTGCACTCACTAGTTTCTAGAATTGCAGAGAATATTTAGGGTGAATCCATGAAGCTTGGTTAGGCATGGAAATAGTGCATACAAATTCTCAATCTAGGTATTTGATCTTTTAATACCTTGATTGAGCACTTAAATAATCCCTTGATCAAGGGCTCTAGCACATGTTGACCAAGAAATCTCTCTGCCGGGGAATCTAGGAATTTATAGCTGCAAATAAATTCTTATAGCAACAAATCACTTTCTCACTTTTCACTTTCTTGCGCAAAATATTACTCACAATATTATAACCTCATTCTCAATGAAATTAAAGCTCCAACATTTTTTTGTACATGCCCACTATGGCTACCTTCAAGCTCCAACAATCAAACTCCCTTTCTCTCCATTTTGTAAAGCTGTAAAAACTTCCTACAATACTCATTCAACTTTCATTTTCTCCATGCAATTTGACTCTCACATTTCCCAATGTTGATTGTATTGAGCCCCATGCTCTCAATAACTATGTGAAGTGCCTTATCCCACCAAGCCTCTTACACGTATTCAATGAATGGGATTTGAAATACTCAAAAAGGAAAATAGAAGGTTCATACAAAATAATTGAGAAATGTGGCTTGGGATTAATAAACATGAATACTTACCCCCCTCTCTTGTGGAAACTTATCCCCCATGACTATGTCCATATCTATCTATAGTTGGTGATGCACTTTATTTTATCATTTTAGATATACAATGTTTACACATTACATTGCTTGGCTCACAAACATACATCATTTTTACAATATACATAACTAATTTTGGGATTAAAACTAGGATGTTACATCCCCCCCCCCATAAAATTTTCATCATCCTCGGTGCACATCACCATACCGGTATACATGTACAAAATTTTACATTATAGTACTTGATACTTTCACAAGTTAACAACTCCTGCAACAATTCCAACCAACAATATTTCATTCCCCTCAACTTGCATAACCCAAGGAAGTGTACCCCTTCTCTGCACCATAGTCCATTAGGTTGTTTCACTTCCCTTCTAGAGCTCCAACACAAGTTGGACAACAAGTCTCATAGTTTTGGCTCTAGGAACTTCAACTACCAAAATGGAGTCGTCACACACTTATATACAAATGTACAATGAATTTTCTCCAAAATTTGCAAAAATTTGTGGTACTCCTCCTACATGGCCTCCTTGTGCTCCCATGTGGTGTTTTGAGGACCATAGCAGGCCCACTAGACCTTTAATAAGTTGATGGATTTTTTATTGAGCACCTTAACTTTCTATCTAGGATGCATACTAGCTCCACTTGGAAGTCACCTTCATGCTCCACCTAGATCACAATACACTCAATCACGTGGTTAGGATCGACCACATACTTCTTCAATAAAGGAAAATTCAATACATTATGAATTCTCATGGATGCAAGAAATTAAATCATGTATGCAACTAGGATTATTCTTTCTAGGACTTAAAATGACCCATATTATCTCACTACCAACTTTGGGCAACTTTCCAATTTCAACGAGCTCCTTTAAGCCTTCACTTTTAAAAACACATGCTCACCCACTTTGAATTCCCTGTGTGTTATTCCTTTGTTAGTATATATATTTTTCTTGTTTTGTGCAACCTTTAAATTATAACTAATATTTACTATCTTCTCTTCCATTTCCCTTAGCAATTCTAGCCCAATAACGACTCTGTCTGCTAGGTTACCCTAGCTCACCAACATGCTACATTTCCTTCCATACAAGGCTTCAAATGGGTTCATATTCAATGATGCTTGATACTCATTGTTGTAAGCAAAATCAACAAAATACAGATAGTCTTCCCACTTGGAAGGATTGTCCATTACACACATTCTTATCATATCTTCAATTATTTGGTTGACCCTCTCTATCTACCCATCTAACAATAGATGATATGATGTGCTAAAATTCAGATTTGTCCCAAATCCTTTAAACATCCCTTTTCAAAAATTAGTTGTGAATTTGGAATCTCTGTTTGAAACTATTTCCTTAGGCACACCATGTAGCCTAGCAATTTATTTCATATGAATCTCTACGATGTTGGCTGCCTTATAAGTCGTATTAACTGGAATAAAATGTGCATCCTTTGTGAGAGTTTCCACCACTTCCATGATGAAATCATGTTGTTTTGTTGTTTTGGGAAATTTGGTAATGAAATCTATCATAAATACCTCCCATTTCCATTTAGGATTGAGAAATGGATATACCAATTCTACTAGATATCTGCACTCCATCTTCACCTTCTAACATTCCATACATCTAGTTATATAGTTTTTATAACCCTAAATTGCACCACACATGCTTACCTGGCATCAGGCCAACTCATATCCCTTCCTTGCCAAAGCCATGCTGAATAAACTCTTGAAAATCCTCTTAAATCAAGTGGCACGCGCCCTAACCCTCTACTGCACACGTTGGAACACTGGCAGGCCTACTACTGCACGTGTTGGAACGCTCGCTGGCCTACTACAGCCTGCGTTTACCTAACAAAGCACACAAACAGGAAAGTTGCCGACGGGACAAAAAGCTTTGGGTCAGTTAACTGAAACTCCCAGCCATGCATGGCCGAGAGTTCGTCCAAAACCCTAGCTCCTTCTAGCCTATAAAAGAAGGGGTAGGGGTACTATTTGGGAGAGGAAAATTATAGCAAAGAAACTCTGCCTAATTGCCGAATCCATTTGTCCCAACCCTTTAGCCTTTCCTCGAGCCTAAGGAGAATTCAAGCAAAGCAGTTGGAGGACAAAGAAGAGGAGGAGCCCAGGATCAGGATCATGATCAAGGAGCGGTGGCCGATCTCTATCATTATTGTAAGTTGATTCATCTTGAGATTAATAAAAGAATACGTTTCCCGTCCCAATGCATGACTTATATATGTTTTATTCGATTTATGCTTAATCTCTAACCCTCAAGTAGAAAAATAGCATGCATGCGTAGTGTTTTGTCTTGATTGCAGGATTGTCTTTGGAAGGAGCAGCGCAAGCAAGCAGACAAAGCGCAACGGAGGATCTACACCAAACATCAGTAAAAAGGTTAGTAGGTTCTTTCCATGTTTGTATGTGAAAAAGGGTTTTAGGTTTTGGGGTGGTAGGTTAAAAGTGATTTCTAAAAGGTCAAAATCTGCATGTAAGTTTAGCCCTAGCTTACTAGTCCGTAGAGTATTATTTCCCAACCACAGAATTGGCGACTCCACTGGGGAAGATACTCTTAGGGTTTCCGTATTTAGTTGAGGTTTTTGGGTAGTTTAAAGAAGTAGATTTCCTGTTTCTTTGTTTGTCTGTTTTCTGTTAGGTCAGAGCTAGTAGGTGACCTAGTTCTTAATACCATTTTTTCCTTGGCTGTTGCTTGACATTTATTATCGGGACACACAGAGGTACACGCGGCCTGCAGAAGGCCTGCACGCGTGTAACCCACGCCCTAACCTTCTACAGCCCGTGTTTGAACGCTTGCTGTAGTGGTTTCAGTAGCGTGTAGGGCTCAGAGAGCTTGAGAGGCAGTCTCCTTTTCCCTGTCAGAATTTTACATTCTCAAGGGGATTTCTGGATCCTGTCTGGGTCTTGCTGGTTCACAGTCTTGTCTGAGTCTGCTTTATTGCGTTTGTTATTTTTTGGCAATTATTTTTCTTTTCTGTTAAGAAGAAGCATCCAAGCCTTTAAGAGACCCTGGTTGTCAATACCAGAGGCCTTTTCCAGGTCTGGGATGCCTGTGTTTAGTTTTTTCTTAACATTCATACATACACGCGGCCTGTGCAAGTTCAGCCCGCGGGTACCCGCGCCCTGTTATAGCTCAACACGCGTTTGCACGCGTGCTGTTTCAGTGACAGTCGCGGGCTTGATTGGGTGCTTTTCAATCAGGGTGGGGCAGTCATCCCCTCCTATGGTGAGAAGTGTTCCTCTCAGGGGTTTGAGTCTAGGGTTCCACAGTCATTAGGTTAGGGATTCTTACCCTTAGCCTGTTGTTTCTTAGTTGATTGTTGATAGGAAAGATAAAAAAGAAAAAAAAAAATTGTTTTATGGTTTTTAGACAAGCGTAAGAGTCGGTGCTTTCTTGATTGCCATTGTGCGTCTTTGCTCTGGTTCTTTTCGATCTGTGCTTTAAGCTAGAATTTTATTTTGTTTTCTTGGTTTTGTGCTTGTTGGCATTTTCCCTTTGTTGCTTCATTTAGCACTGAAATAAAAAAAAAATTCTCTTTTTTCATTTGCTTCTTTGTTTGAAGATTTTGTTGCCGCATCAATAACTAGGAAGAAGACTTTTTTCATAAGTTTTTGCAGTGCATTTAGAGAATAAGTAGCTCGCAGATTGAACGAAATTCCTTTATGTTTGCTGCATGAAATCTTAGAAAAGTTGAAAAGAAAATAAGTCTTTCTTAGTGAAAAGTTGCTGGTTTTTGCATTTTTTGTAAAAGTTTTTTTTTCCAAGCATTTCTTATTCATTTTGCTTTGAGTCTTTACACACCATCAGTTTCACCTTCATACCTTGTGACGTAGAAAATCCCATAAAAACAACGCTAATTAAAATCTATTAGACTTTTTATTTGTAGGGTTCACAAACTAGCTCAGGACTAGGGCCTTGGAATAGGTTGGAGAGGAAACTCTCCAAGGCCACTCAAAACCCAACATTGGAGTCTGTCATAGGGAGTGTAGAAGTCCAGTTACGTGAAAGTTATCCGGGACCCCCCTCTAACATAGGGGCT
>SNQJ01S0006358.1:281337-302349 GCA_010110895.2 Picea sitchensis
GGACTCCCTCCTTCCTATGGTGTTCATGATCATTCAATTCCCCTTTAACCTGGAAGCCTTCCTCCCAATATCCGTCCATATCGCCACCCCTTTTCACAAAAAAATGAAATTGAGAAAATGGTCCAGGAACTCCTTAATGCAGGCTTTATCCGCCCTAGTATGAGCCCTTACTCTTCTCATGTAGTCATGGTCCTGAAGAAAGAAGGTTCTTGGAGAATGTGTCCTGACTTCCGTGCCCTCAAAAAACTGACCATTAAAGACAAATTCCCCATTCCTGTCATTGATGACCTCCTGGATGAATTGAGTGGCGCCCAATTCTTTACTAAACTTGATCTTAGCTCGGGCTATCACCAGATACGTATGAAAGAGGAAAACATTCCCAAGACGACCTTTCAAACTCATGAGGGCCACTATGAGTTTTTGGTCATGCCCTTTGGCTTGTGTAATGCCCCCTCCACCTTCCAAAGCCTCATGAACCATGTCTTCCATCGCTTTCTCCATCATTTTGTATTAGTTTTCTTTGATGATATCCTCATCTATAGAAAAACCTGGACATACCATCTTACTCATGTGGATCAAGTTCTTCATCTACTCTCTCAACACCAACTTTTCCTGAAACAGTCTAAATGTGCTTTTGGTGCCTCAGAAGTAGAATACTTGGGTCATCTGGTTGGCAAGGATGGCGTCAGGGTAGATCCAAAAAAGATTGAAGCTATGCAAGACTCGCTGCACCCAAAGACTCAAAATCTTGCGTGGATTTCTGGGCTTAACAGGGTATTATCGCAAGTTTGTTAAGAATTACGGAAAGATTGCAACACCTCTCACTGCTCTCCTAAAAAAGAACTCTTTCACTTGGACTCCAACCGCTACTCAAGATTTTCAAACCTTGAAGACGACCATGTGCACCACGTCGATTCTAGCCCTTTCTGATTTCACAAAGACCTTTGTGTTGGAATGTGATGCATCAGGGAAAGGAATTGGCGTTGTCATTATGCAAGAGGGTCGACCTTTGGCCTTCACTAGCAAAGAACTGTCTGAAAGGAATCTGGGCAAACCCATCTATCAAAAGGAAATGTTGGCTATTCTTCATGCCATTGATCTATGGCGTCCTTATCTCTTGGGGCAACGCTTCCAAATTAAGACCGACCATTAAAGCCTCAAGTACTTTATGGAACAATGCATTTCCTCCTTGGAGCAACAAAAATGGGTGACTAAGCTCTTTGGATATGATTATGAGATCATTTACAAGAAGGGCAAAGACAATGTAGTGGCGGATGCACTGTCTCGAAAATATGAAGAAGAAGGATCCCTTTTTTCTCTTTCCTTCATTATAGTCGATTGGCTCCAAGATGTGCGCCAGGAATGGCTACAAGATCCCAAAAGTTCACATCTGATCCAACAATTGTAGACCAATGCTTCGGCTCTCCCAGGGTACTCTTGGCTCCAGGATGAGCTTCAATACAAAGGCCGTTTGTATTTAAGTAAACAATCAAAGCTTAAATCCATGGTACTTTCTAAGCTTCATGCTACACCCACAGCGAGGCACTCAGGGTTCACCAAAACCTATGACAGGGTCAAATGTTCCTTTTTTTGGGATGGTATGAATCAAGACATCCATAATTTTGTCGTTGAATGTGAGCTGTGTCAATGCAACAAGGGAGAAACATTCAAATCTCCGGGCACACTACAACCGCTTCCGATTCCACCTACTATTTGGAAGGATATCTCTATGGAATTTATTACCGGCTTACCCAAATTAGGGAATAAATCAGTCATAATGGTGGTTGTGGATCACCTTTCCAAGTATTCTCATTTTTGCACTCTTCAACACCCATTTACTGCATCCACAGTGGCTCAAATTTTCATGGACCAGGTCTTCAAGATTCATGGCATGCCGCACTCTATTGTTCCTGATCGTGACCCAACTTTCACAAGCAATTTTTGGCAAGAACTGTTTAAGCTACACTAGGGTACCCAATTGCATATCAGCACAACTTATCATCCCCAGAGTGATGGTAAAACAGAAGTTGTCAACAAGTGTTTGGAAACATATCTAAGGTGTTTTGCCTTTGAGAAGCAACATCAGTGGGCTCAATGGTTACCCCTAGCTGAATGGTGGTACAACACTTCCTACCATACCGCTACACGCATGACTCCTTTTGAAGCGGTATATGGACAGAAGCCACCTTCAGTTCTCTCATACTTACCATGTACCTCGAAGGTCCAGGCGGTTGACCAAACACTTACAGTTCAAGATGATATTCTTTGTACCCTTAAAGAGAACTTGGTCATGGCACAAAATCGCATGAAGCAACAAGCAGATCAAGGTCGCTCTGAACGTCAATTTGTAGAAGGGGATCAAGTGTTTCTGGGACTGCAACCATACAAGCAAACTCCCCTCAAGGCCGAGCATTGTTAGAAGCTAGTGCCCAAATTTTATGGTCCTTATACAGTTCTCAAGCATGTGGGGCAAGTCGCCTATCAGTTAGCTTTGCCCAGTCAGTCGAAGCTACATCTTATTTTTCATGTTTCATGCTTAAAGAAGGTGATTGGAACTAGGTGCGAAATTCAAACCAACCTTCCAGAGTTAGCTGAAGAGGGATCCATTTGGCTACAACCAGAAGCAGTTTTGGACCAGCGTGAGCGTCACCTGCATCAGAGAACCATCAAGGAAGTGTTAGTCCAGTGGAAAGATGCGACTCCAACAGATGCCACTTGGGAACCAACTACCATTCTGCAACAGTTTCCACATCTCAATCCTTGAGGACACGACTGTTTTTAAGGGGGCGAATATGTTAAGGTCCTAACCCACACATAGGTAGATCAATATATTCGGATGTAATAAAGGTCAATATTAATAAGGTCTTTCAATAAAATAGAATAAAATGGATGTAAGAAGACCTAATAGAAGTTTTCACTTCTAGAAGGATCTTCCTCTAGATGCTTCTCTTGATAGACATATTTAGTATAAATAAGGCTCGAGGGTATGAAAACCCTAGATTGAAGATTATTGTAACAGAGCGTTGCTCGACTGGAGGTTGCCCCCTCGAAGAGGCCTGTGAACATTGATTTCTGAATCAAAGTGCTATTTTTGTTGTTGTTCTTATATCATTTCTGTGTTATTGTGGAGATTATGATGGTTATATTACTGTTATTTTTCCATTTCTATCATTTCATTTCTATTCTTCATACTCTTTATATTTGGTATATTGCATGCCACCCCTTTTCCCAAAAAATGAAATTGAGAAAATGGTTCAAGAACTGCTCAACGCATGCGTTATCTGCCCTAGTACGAGCCCCTACTCTTCTCCTATGGTCATGGTCTTGAAGAAAGAAGGTTTTCGAAGCATGTGTCCTGACTTCCACGCCCTCAACAAACTCACCATTAAAGAAAAAATTCCCATTCCTGTCATTGATGACCTCTTAGATGAATTGAGTGGCGCCCAGTTCTTTACTAAACTTGATCTTCATTCTGGCTACCACCAGATCCGTATGAAAGAGGTAGACATTCCTAAGATTTCCTTTAGAACTCATGAAGGCCACTATGAGTTTTTGGTCATGCCCTTTGGCTTGTGTAATGCCCCCTCCACCTTCCAAAGCCTCATGAATCATGTCTTTCACCCCTTTCTTCATCATTTTTTCTTAGTTTTCTTTGATGATATCCTCATCTATAGAAAAACTTGGACAAACCACCTTACTCATGTGGACCGAGTTCGTCATCTACTCTCTCAGGACAAAATTTTCCTGAAACAATATAAATGTGCTTTTGGTGCCTCATAACTCGAGTACTTGGGCCATCTTGTTGGCAAGAACGATGCCATGGTGGATCCTAAAAAGATTGAAGCTATGTAATATTGGCCTCACCCAAAGACTCTCAAAATATTGTCAGGATTTCTGGGCCTAACAGGTTATTATCACAAGTTTTTTAAGAATTATGGAAAGATTGCGACACCTCTCACGACACTCCTTAAAAACAATTCTTTCACTTGGACCCCCACAACTGCTCAATATTTTCAAACCTTGAAGATGATGATGTGCACCACTCTAGTCCTAGACCTTCCCTATTTTAGAAAGACCTTTGTCTTGGAATGTGATGCTTCAGGGAAAGGTATTGGCGCTATCCTTATGCAAGAGGGTAGGCCTTTGGCCTTTACCAACAAACAACTGTCTGAATGAAATTTGGGAAAATCAATCTATGAAAAGGAAATGATGGCTATTCTGCATGCCATTGATTTGTGGTGCCCTTATCTATTGGGGCAACGCTTCCAAATTAAGACAGACCATCAAAGCCTCAAGTATTTTCTAGAACAACGCATTTCCTCCCTAGAGCAACAAAAATGGGTGACTAAGCTATTTGGATATGATTATGAGATCATTTACAAGAAAGGAAAAGACAATGTGGTGGTTGATGCACTTTACCAAAAATATGAAGATGAAGGCTCCCTTTTTTCTCTCTCCTTCATTGTACCAGATTGGCTCCAAGTCGTTCGCCAGGAATGGCTACATGATCCCAAAAGTTTGCATCTGATACAACAATTACAGTCCAATTCTCTAGTTTCTCAGGGTACTCATGGCTCCATGATGAGATTTGATACAAAGAGCATTTGTATTTAAGTAAATGGTCAAAAATTACATCCACGACATTTTCTGAGCTTCATGCTACACCCACAACTAGGCACTCCGGGTTTACCAAAACCTATGACAGGGTCAAACATTCTTTTTTCTGGGATGGTATGAAACAAGATGTTCGTTATTTTGTGGCCGAATGTTATGTGTGTCAATGCAACAAGGGAGAAACAGTCAAATCTCTGGGTACACTGCAACTGGTTCCTATTCCACCTGCTATTTGGAGGGATATCTTTATGGATTTTATTATAGGCTTACCTAAAGAGGGTAATAAATTAGTCATCATGGTGGTAGTTGATTGCCTTTCCAAGTATGCTCATTTCTGTGCTCTTCAATACCCATTTACAACATCCACAATGGCTCAACTTTAAATGGATCAGGTCTTCGATCTTCATGGCATGCCACATTCTATTGTTTCTGATCGTGACCCACCTTTCACCAACAATTTTTGGCAAGAACTATTCAAGCTACAAGGCACCCAATTGCATCTCAACACAACTTATCATCCCCGGACAGATGGTCAAAATGAAGTTGCCAACAAGTGTTTGGAAACATATCTGAGGTGTTTTGCATCGAAAAAGAAAAATCAGTGGGATCAATGGTTACCCCTAGATGAATGGTGGTACAACACTTCATACCATACAACTACACACATGAATCCTTTTGAAGTGGTTTATGGACATGAAAATCTACCTTCAGTCCTCTCATATTTACTAGATGTCTCGAAGGTCCAGGCAGTTGACCAAACGCTTACAGTTCGAGAGGCTATTCTCCATACCCTCAAAGAGAATTTGGTCATGGCTCAGAATCGCATGAAGCAACAAGCAGATCAAGGTCGCTCTGAACTTAAATTTGTAGAAGGGGATCAGGTGTTTCTTCGACTGCAACCTTAAGAGAAAAATTCCCTCAAGGCTGACCATTTTCAGAAGCTGGCGCCCAAATTTTATGGTCCTTATATACTTCTCAAGTGTGTGGGATAGGTGGCCTATCAGTCATCTTTGCCCAGTCACTCTAAGCTACATCCCATTTTTCATGTTTCATGCTTGAAGAAGGTGATTGGAACTAAGTGCCAAACTCAAACCAACCTTCCCGAGTTGGATGAAGAAGGCTCCATTTGGCTACAACCACAAGAATTTTTGGACTAGCGTGAGCGTCTCTTGTGTCAAAAAACCATCAAGGAAGTGTTAGTCCAGTGGAAAGATACAACTCTAGTAGATGCCACTTGGGAACCAACTACCATTCTGCAACAATTTCCACATCTCAAGCCTTGAGGACAAGGCTGTTTTTAAGGGGGCGGACATGTTAGGGACCTAACCCCTTACGTAGGTAGAACAATGTATTCTGATGTAATAAAGGTCAATATTAATAAGGCCTTGCATAAGGTAGAATAAATCAAATGTAATAAGGCCTAATAGAAGCTTCAACTTCTAGAATGATCTTCCTCTAGATGGGTCTCTTGATAGACATATTTAGTATAAATAGGAGTCGAGGGTATGTGAATCCTAGCTTGGATATTATTGTAATAGAGCTCTACTCGACTGGAGGCTGCACCCTCGAAGAGGTCCGTGAACATTTCTCTCAGTAATCAAAGTGCTCTTTCTGGTATTATTTTGTTATCATTTCAATATTATTGTGGTGTTATTCTGGGTGTATTGTTGTTCATCTGCCATCTCTAGCATTTTATTTCTGTTCTGCATACTTTTTATATCTGGAATATTACACCCTCAATGAATATTCGGTAGTAACCTGCGAACACCTTAAAATATTTGACCTCTAAAATTTTCTTTGGTGTTGGCCATTCTTTGATAGCCTCAATCTTCTCTGGATCTAATGTTATTCCCTCGTTTGAGATAATGTGCCCCAAATAGTGGATTTTCCTTTGATGGAAAGTGTACTTACTCAACTTGGCATACAATTGGTGCCCTCTCAACACCTATAGTGCCATCCTCTATGCTTCTTATGTTTCTCCTCTATCTTGGAGTAGATAAGAATATCATCCAAGAAGACAACACATTTTTTTTCCAGGTAATCTCTGAACACTCCATTCATTAGACACATAAAAATAACAGGCTCATTTGTTAACCCAAATGGCGCCACCACAAACTCATAATGGCCATACCTTGACCAGAAGGTTGTCTTGATAGTGTCTTCTCATATTCTTACACGATGGTAACCCAACCTCACATCAATATTATAAAACATATTTACTCCTTTCAACTGATCAAAAATATCATCAATCCTTGGTAGATGATACTTGTTCCTCACAATAACCTTGTTCAATTGTCTGAAGTCAATACATAACCTCACAGTTTGATCCATATTGGATCATCACATTATTTTTCATCCATATTGATGCTTTCAGAGTGGAAAAAATGGAGGAATAAGCTTGCAGGGTCATTATAATGGTAGGTCCCAGTTCAGAAAACTAAGGCTAGAAGCCTTCTGGAGCCATTTTTAGGCATCAAATGGAATTTTTTGAGGTAAAAGTTTTCTATCTTTAGTTGGGACCTCTTGACGCTATTCTACACACCGATACCTTTCCAACGATGCAAACATTGCATCAATTAGAGACCGTATGCAAAAATTATGCCTCCTGCAAGTTGACCTACTGTGTTGACCACCATGGTATGAGTGGATGCCAAGTCAACCCCCATCACTCATGCATATGGGGCTAGCCATGTATGGAATTTCAAGAATATTATAGAAGGTCCAAAACCTTATCACAATTGAGGGTTAAGAAATTTAAAACCCTAACCATAGATTGTTGTGTACGTGTTACATTATTTGCACGACTAAATCTAGTATCTACGTTGCACTAGGCGTGGGGGCCTAGCTCCCTCAAATTTTTTTTTTGGCAGTTTTTTGCGTTTAAATTTAGTGGTTTTTCAACACATGATTTTCATTGATGGTTTTCTAATTTTGGTTAAGGAATTATGGTTGTAGACTAATCCGGGTTAATGGATTAAGGGTTTTGTATGCCATAAGATCCTATATATATCATATTGTAAACAATGAAGATAGATGATGAATAAATAATTATAGGTGAAACTCTAAACATGTTGCTGGTTTTCCTGGTTTGGGTTTCTAGGGTAAAATCTATGTGTAATGTGTGTGTGTGTGTGTTTGTCATTGCCTCTTTTCTATTTTTAATACGAACCTATCTATAGTAATTAAATGTACAAGGTTAAAATCTACATTTGGTATCAGAGTAATTATTGGCTCCAAGGGGGATGCCTTTGTGGTCATGGTTTTGGATTGGGTTTGTGATAAACCTCGGTACAATGAGAGAAATGTAGTATTAATCCTTGTGGTGAAAATAAATGGAGATCAATTCAAAAATAAAGATTGAGAAATTTAATGGGTAAAGTTGAGTTGTGGAAGTTCAAGATGCAATATCTATTGGTGGAAAAAGATTAATGGATCACTGTGTATATGTACTGCACCTATAGGAATGTCAACAAAAGACCGAGAAAAGTTGGATCAAAAGATGAAGAGCACAATTTGGTTGTGTCTCTTAGATTCATTATTATGGAATGTGTTAGGGGGAGATACAACCAAGGCATTATGGAATAAGTTAGGGGTTTTGTATTAGTTTAAGTACCTGGTAAACAAACTGTTCCTATGGAAGAATTTGTAAAACCTGAGGATGAAATATGGAGACTCGATGACAGAGCATATGAACACCTTCAATACTATGGTAAGTAATATATTATATGTTGATACTAATATTTATGATGAAGATAATTGTATCAGTCGATTGTGATATTTACCAAACTCGTGGGATGTGGCCATAGGTAGTAATACAACTACTTTAAGTTTCAATGATGTGGTCTTATCCTTGTTGTCAAAGGAGATGAGGAAAAAAAACATGGAAATACAGAGAAAATATGCCTTATTTGCAAGGGGATGCCCCCAGGAAAGAAATAGAAATAATTCCTTAAGTGAGAGATCTAAATATAGGGGAAGATATAAATCTCCTAGAAAATTTGTAAATGTATCCTTGAGATGTGGAAAATAAGGGAAATACAAGAAACAATGTAGATCCAAATTTTTTGAGAGTGGGATGGGAAGGGATCTGATGATGCTCCTTCTATAGTATAAAAAACCTCCATAGACGAAGGATGGTATGTGTATTTGGATTCTTCAACCACACATGCAGATCATGAGGCATGGTTGGTCGATTTAGGTGAATCCTTTCATATGAATCCTCGTAGGGAGTTGTTATGTGAATATGAAAGGTATGATGTAGGTGATTCTTTCCTAGGTGATGAATCAACAACCAAAATAATAGGACAAGAAAAATTCAAGTTGAATCTCATGTATGGAAGGATTAGAACACTCCCTAGTATTATTCATATCCTAGGATTGACCATAAATTTGACTTTTGTAAGCAAAATGGATGATGCGGGGGTAAAAACAATGTTTGATAAAGAAACCTGTAGGATGGTTTGAGGGGAAATGGTGTTGCTGAAGGGAGTTCAGATTGGACTCTATATAAGCTATTGGGAAGAACTATTAGTGACAGGTGGAATAGTTCTGTTGTTCTTGAGATTGGAGTTGAAGAAGGAAAAATTCCTACAGTCTTTGGAGAAAAGACTATGTTGTGGCATCAAAGACTGGGGCATTTCGGAGAGAAGGGCCTTCAAGTACTACATGGTAAATGTATGGTTGAAGGTATGACCAATTTATATCTATGTTTCGATTTCTGTGAACATGGATTATATGAAAATCATAATCATGTAAGATTATCCTCTTGTGAAATGAGGGTAGAGGTAATACTATAGTTGGTGCACAATGATGTGTTTATATCTATGTCAGTTCCATCATTGGGAAAATATGTGTACTATGTCTCATTTATAGAAGACTTTTCGAGGAATACATGGATTTATTTCCTCAGGAAAAAATTTGAATTCTTTGACAAATTCAAAGAGTTTAAGGATATTGTGGAGAATCATATAGAGAAGAGAATTAAGGTGCCAAGGATGGATAATGGTGGAGAATCGTATGGAAATGAATTTAAAGAATTCTGCAAGAAGTGAGGTATAGTAAGGTAGAAGACTACTCCATACACACCACAACAGAATGGAGTTGCAAAAAGAATGAATAGGATGCTGATGGAAAAAGAGAGGAGAATGTTCAATGGTGTTGGGTTAGGACATGAATTATGGGTAGAGGTAGTGGGTATTGTATGTTGCCTATGTTGGTTGTGGAGCCTCATTATCTTCTTGATTTAGCCATAGTTGGTGCAATTTGATGTGTTTATATCTATGTCGGCCCATCATTGTTATGGCACTATGTCCCATTTATAGAAGACTTTTCGAGAATACATGGATTTTATTTCCTCAGAAAAAATTTGAATCTCTTTATCAAATTCAAAGAGTTTAAGGATATTGCAGAATCATATAGAGAAGAGAATTGCTGCCAAGGATGGATAACAGGAGAAACTCCATATGGAAATGACCTAAAGAATTTCAAGAAGTGAGGGTATAGTAAGGTAGAAGACCACCCATACACACCCACAAATGAATGAGCGCCAAAAGAAATCGTGAGATAGGGATGGATGGAAAAAGAGAGAGGAATGTTCAATGGTGTTGGGTTAGGACATGAATTCATGGGTAGAGGTAGTGGTAACAGTGCTGCCTATGTTGGTTGTGGAGCCTCATTATCTTCTTGATTTAGAGGTTTCTCAGTTTTCTTCTGCTTATACCCCTACGAAGAATTCTTTAAAACCTTTGGAAGATCAGACACCCTCCAATATTGGGGCTATTTGGGGGCTTTCCTGGTTAATGGTCCGGTCCGAAGGAAAGTAGGTCCCTGAAGGAAAATTTTCCTTGTAAATGTATATTGTAATTTCATATTAAATCTAGACCATTCATTATAAGGTCACATATCTGATGGTAGAAGTTAGGTTATGGTTTTTTTCCCTAGAAGGAAACCCTATTTTATGAGGGAAATGTATTGTGGCTATGTATCATTGCGAATATTGTATTCTGAGAGAGGATACTGTGAGAGAAAGAAGAGGAAGTTATAGCAGGTGTGATGTAGGTTGTATCCCTTCATTTGCTAGATAATAAAAAGGAAGGACCTGGCAATTTCTTTGGTGGACGTAGCCCACACTAGGTGAACCACATATATCTGTGTCTCTATTGTATTGTGTATCTTTTGTTTTTTATTTCCGCATTTTATTTTATTTTATTTTGTTGCTCCTTGATCCTGTTTTTCTAACAATAGTTATCAGAGCAAAATGTAACTCACAATAAAAGAGGGTTCCTAGTTTGAGTGGAAACAGTGGCGGAAGATGGAAAGTTTAGGGTCGAGAAATTTAACGACCAAAAATACCAGTTATGGAAGATGTAGATGAAAGATTATTTATATTAGAAGGATCTACTCCTACCATTGGGTGGTGTTATCACTCCAAGAGTCACTCAAGGTTTTAGGTTGAGTAATCTTGGTAACTTAATCAAAATGCTTAAAGATGTATTTTAAAGCTAGATCAAAGATGAAAAACTCACACTCATTCCTTCACACAAGGAAATTTGAACATATCTAGACAAAATAAGGCCTTCAAGAGATATTGATCAGATGGTTTATATAATTCAGGTGGATGGAGAATGATAACTATACCAACAACATTACATATATTGACAACACATGTAAAAGGTTATATATAACCAACAAAGGGCTTGTGATCCTTTGTTTATCAATGCAAAAATAATATGACAATCATAAATCATTAAATAATCAAAGAAATGAACATGAAATTCAAACCACAAGTACAAAATAAGAAAGAGGGACATGGATATGAGCAATATCAATGAAAGAGACTTATCATTCCAAAATATATATCAAGTTTTTACATCAAAATAGTACAATAGAGTCTTCAATATCGAACCATTCACAAATATGCCTCAAAGGGCTTAAATAATCTTTACAAACTTTGACTAAGATCCTCAAGAACTGGATCTAAAAGACACCTATCAAATCAAATATAAACTGATGCACAATGATAGGATGAGATCATATTCTTAAGGGATAGGTATCCCATTCGAATTCCCAAAACTTAGCTCCTCCTGAGCTACCTCGTGGCTGTAGAAAATATTTACTCCATCTTAGCTGACACCTCGAGTCATGACTCATATTTTGACCACTAAAAATTAGGTCAACCCTTGACCAAACTGTTATACGCAAAAGACTAGCGAGTTGGTAGTGCACTGCATGGAGAAAACACAGTCTACGCTACAAAATCCTGTAGCTGCTTGTGTTGTCTAAAATATTCAAAATTAATTGCAAAATGCTTTTTGAAATGGAGAACCTATCTCAACAAAACACATATCACTTCCAATTACTAATCCTATTGAGACTACTCAGACTTCATCTCAATAACCATACTGTTAGCGATCAAAATGAATTGGTAAATTTTGAATGCCTTCATCAAATTTTAGCTAGAATTGGCTATTTTTCGGGTCTCAAGCCAGTGTCATGATTTCCAAAATTTCCATTAAATATTGACAAATCCTATTGATTTCTTTTGTCCATAAACTCTATGACCTTTCTCCTTTAACTTGAAATACAAAAGTCATAATAAATGGTTAAGCCATTAGTCTACAAGACTAGATCACACTTCATTTTACTCCTAAGTTTATAGGCTTCTCGAGACTTATGAGTTTTGACCAAACTTTTGGGGAACTACAAAATCAAACCATATGCCAAACTCCTAGTTCCTAGTTTACATGTCATATGTTAGTCTTCACAATACTTAAACATATAAAGTTATCAAAGCCCAGCTCTAACACAAATGCCCAAGCGCATGCGCCATGCTCAATTCCTTGTGCCACATGTTACACATAAGCTATACAGTAATCACACATTCCCATTTCTTAAACACATTTGATAGTCCATGTATAGTGGAGGAAAGGAGGGGAAAAGCAAAATCCAATGGCTGAGATCCATGGTGGGAAGTCCTGATCTAATTTCTTTTTCTGGTGAAGTAGGCCGCATGTATGAGGCAAATGTAGATGATGTTGGATATAGACTTGTAGCTGTATACACACCTGTGAGGGAGGATGGTGTAGAAGGTATTCCAGTTTTGACATTGATGGAGCAAATCGTTGTTGAACCTAAAGTTTTGAAAGACGTGAAGCAAAAGCTAGAACTTGGGGCAGTGAAGTTCGAGGCTCTATGAGATCGAGATCGTTCACCGATGAATTCATAGGTGCAAGGATTGGGAAGCTTGGAGAGACACATTCTGGATGTCAATAGAAAATGCCTCAAGGTTGTCGAACCTGGGTCAAAAAATTCTTTTCCAAACATAGAGATTTGTGGCTCATACGCATGAGCCACTCATCAAGCACGCATGTCAACACAAGACCAGTGTACACGCAGAGGAGCCATAGAGGGAGTTGCACCGAGTTGTAGGGTTTGAATCATCCACTGACAGATTGTAAAAAATCAGAACAACGAACTTGCAGGATTAAAAACTCTTATGGGTCACGATCTAAATGCTTCATGTCATTGTGAACAAATATCGATATCCAAGATAAGTTCCAATATTTTAGGTTGAAGTTGGCAGGTGGTCGAGCATCTAAGGATTGGTTTTATTTCTTGATTTTCAATTGTTAAATCTCATATTTCAATGCATAAAATCAGTAACCGTGAAGATCATATCAAGATTGAAGATCATCATGGTGATCAACACCAGATTTGAGGGAATTAGCTCGATGGTCCAGAATGAGGAGGTAACATTATCTGAGATATTGAGGGACAACTCCACCTGGTGTAACTCTGGTCATAGGGAAGGCTTTTGAAAACATTTTTGAAATATTGTCTAACAGTTTTGAAATATCGTCTTCATCCCGTTTTACTCCATTGCCTTTGAGGGTTCGTTTGGTAATATGTCAAAGCGGGACTTTGCTTTCAGTAATGATACAGTATGTAGCTAAACCATTTTTTCTTGTACCCCTTAAATATATGACCTGTATTTTGAAATTACCAAAGGATCCTACTTTATTGAAAGTGTTTCCAAAGGCTACTTTGAATCGACATAGTCAAGAATTGAGATGGCATATTCTAGAGATCCAACTACAAGGTTGTCCTAGACGTTTAAGAGTTTAGATGCCAATCATCCCTGCACCTCAGGATTCCACACATCAGGATTCTCGCAAGAAAGAATCAATTGTAAAAGGTTAAATAGAATTCTCTGTTCAGGGGCACACACTTTCTAGAATTACCTTCTGTCCTATTTTCTGAAGGGAATGCAACCCAGGCTCAACTAGACAGAACAATTCATTGTGACTATCCTCATTGGATCGAAATACTATGTCATAATATCAATGTACACATTCCTGCTATATTCATGGAGCTGCTACTAGTCCATATATGCATGACTATGCATGCGCTGCAACTCAAGTCAAGAAATCTATGGAGGTTTCTACAGTTGGTAGTCAATTAGAAGAAGACTATAGGTTTTAATGGAACTCTTCTAAGAAGTCACTGAAAAGCAGCCTTGAAATTTTACAGCTATCTAAAGACAGAGTTTTCACTAGCACAAAAGGTGAAATTATAACCAGTTAGCTGATGAAAATCAAAGCTTTCACCAGCTAACTAGCAGATCGTAAGGTGAAATAGCTGGTGAAACCTAAGATGGCCAGAAAAACAATAAATTTTTCCCAGATCGAAGTTTTATTATCCTACAGAGCACGAAGATTATTTATAAGTCAAAGTTATAATTAAGAGGATCTGCTTCAAAGTGCTGTTCTAGTTTTTGAGGTGCCAACAAGATGAAAGAGATAAAGTTTGTTACCTATTTATGGCAAGAATGACTGGTTTTTCCAAGTGGCATTTTTTTACCTTATCTTTCATCCTTTGAAGATTTTCTGCCTCGTCATCACATTGAAGGATGTTGAATACTTTTGCAGCTGTCGAAGACTTCGGTTTAGATTTGGTTTGATTTCCTTTAATAAAGGATCTGTTCCTTTAGAGTTTATAATGTTATGCTATTTTTAGTATCCTAGATCCCTTTTCATAGGATCTGATCTGTACATTGTAAATCTATAAAGCTAAAGACGATAGATGAATTAGGGGGTTCAATCCTGGATACATTTTGGCTCATGTACTTAGACTCTTATCTTGATATGAATCACAGTCTTATTTTGCTACCAATGTCAGATTTGTTCATGTGTTGCATTATTCTGTACTTTGATTCAGTTTAGCTCAGCTTTTAAGAACTGTTATCTTCTTATGAAGCTCATGAAATTGAATTAAAGGAATTATTACTATCTTGTATGACCCTACACACTGTTGTACTTGGTTATCTAGACTAGAGTTCTTCATACCCTATTTCAATTACTCTGTTTGATCATTGATTTCTAAAAGAACTGTCTTATTCGAATGCATGATAAGTTGTTCTTCTCATTAGCCATTGAGTTATCCCATTGATCCAAGCATACAAAATTTACCATATTCTTGAGTTACCAAGCATCTTTGGCCTACAACCCCAAAGAGTTTCTTGGAGTGATAACAAATTGGCGCCGTTATCGAGGAGAGGAGATTGAAGCTCATCTTCCTTGGGAGATGACACATATCCATATTTGATGATAGACAAAGCATGGAAACTATTATGGTTGTAATCATCTATCTGGTGACTCCATGAAGGAYGAATTCAATGGCGACTCCACGACATTCAAATGTCAAAAGTATTTGCTGCTCTTTTGGCTCRGAGGTTTTCACCTCYGGACTTCTCTTTAGTTTCTGGTTTCCCACATCTAGTACCTTATATGTCAGAATGGGGATATTTTCTACCTGTCTTCAAAGAGGATAAATAAGATAATCCTGCAGAACACCTCAAAAAGTTTCATGAGTGCATGGATCTACTAGATCCGTAGCATGAAGATGTTCGTATGAAAATGTTCATGTATTCATTGGAGGGTGATGCACGTAAGTGGTATTTTTCTTTACCTCCTTCAAGCATTTCATCTTTAAAATTTTTTCACAGAGTATTCAATGAGCATTGCAAAGAGTTCTTTTCGGATCAGTTTTTATTTGGTAATTGCTGTGAAGAATATGGATTGGATAATAAAGTTGAAAATGAAAATAGAGAATAATTTCTCCCTCATATCCTGCAGCAACAACCAAATGATCTTCATGATAATGTGCTTTCCCATCAAAACGAACTAGAAATGGATAATAAAGGAGCTGAAGATTCTCCCATTAACATTATCTCCGATTTTCATCAATCTGAAGAATTAATTTCTTTAGTTAAGAATCATGAGAATCATTTTTCTGTTGGTCATACATCCATTGAAATCATTAAAGGTAGTTCACAGTTTTCAGATTTGTGTATCAAGGGAAGCTGCAGTTATGATGAGGAACATAGTGATATTTCTCAAAATCTATCTCAGAATCCTATTGCTGATAACTCTATGCCACCATTTTCATCTCTTTCATTAGAAATGTTTCCTGATCTTCCTATATTTGATAAATATTATGATGGGGAGGAAGTTGTTGAGGTTTCTGAAGATTTGGTTATTTCTGGAATTTCATTTAGTTCTACTATTCAGCATAGAGATGATCATAAATGTATACATGATGTGGTTAATGATAGCTTTGAAGAGTATGTTGCAATAGGGGACATCTATCATTGTAACCAAGATATTGGTGATATCCGGGAGAATAACCATAGCATTGATTCTTTTGACATTGTATCAAATGCATTTACTGACTAGGTTGTTATGAAGATGAGATTGTCCCCTTTGAAAACCCCAAAGATGATTGTCAGATTGACACATTAGCAAGTAACAATTTTAGATCTGCAGTATATGTTGAGGGCAGCCCACATTTTGCAGACTTGCAGATAAAGGCAGTTTTCAACATATATGAGGAGGAAGAGGAAGAACAATCCACATTCAGTATTGATATCAGTGAAGATAGCAAGCATCAAGATTTCAGTTCTCAGTTGGGACGGTAAAAAGACTTCCAAGGAAGAAATCTATCTACCAACAGAGAGCCAGTCATGGAAGGGCAGTCATTTTTCATGAATCAAAATGCTTTTGATCTTGATTTTAGAGACCCGGTGGCCAATTTGATAGAATTACTTATTTTAGACCCTATGAAAGTTCTAGATTTCATTCATTCATCACTTTCCACAGGTGAGTATGAATTTCTGAAAGATTATTTACTATTGTTGATATGTTTCATTTATTTTCTATTAAGTAGTGATAGAAATAAATTCATCACAATTTTAAAGTTGCTCAAATGGCTGTTATGGAAATCTGCATTTACCTGACCAAATTTTAGATTTGGTTAGCAGTAGGGATAGGCAGAAGAATAAACTCTTTATATGAGTAAGTAGATTACTTTCAGAGTCCATGAATAAGCAGGCAAGCTACAGGTAGGTTATAAGTAGGCTACAGGCAAGTTCCAAGTAGGTTATAAGCAGGCTACAGATTGCAGAAGAACAACTGCACAGGCCAGATGACTCCATAGCCCAATGGTAAAGGCGAATGGAACTACTAGGTTCTTGAAAACCTCGCAGGGAGGTTTCCATTCCAGCTGGAGCCAGTTGTTAGCGATCAAAATGAACTGGTAAATTTTGAATGCCTTCATCAAATTTTAGCTAGAATTGCCTATTTTTCTGGTCTCAAGCCAGTGTCATGATTTCCAAAATTTCCATTAAATCTTGACAGCTCCTGTTGATTGCTTTTGTCCATAAACTCTATGACCTTTCTCCTTTAACCTAAAATACAAAAGTCATAATAAATGGTTAAGCCATTAGTCTACAAGACTAGATCACACTTCATTTTACTCCTAAGTTTATAGGCTTCTCAGGACTTATGAGTTTTGACCAAACTTTTGGGGAACTACAAAATCAAACCATATGCCAAACTCCTAGTTCCTAGTTTACATGTCATATGTTAGTCTCCAAAATACTTAAACATATAAAGTTATCAAAGCCCATCTCTAACACAAATGAACAAGTGCATGCACCACGTTCAATTCCTTGTGCCACATGTTACGCATAAGCCATACAGTAATCACACATTCCCATTTCTTAAACACATTTGACAGTCCACGTACAGTGGAGGAAAGGAGGGGAAAATCAAAATCCAATGGCTGAGATCCATGGTGGGAAGTTCGGATCTAATTTATTTTCCTGGTGAAGTAGGCCACATGCATGAGGCAAATGTAGATGATGTTGGATATAGACTTGTAGCTGTATACACACCTGTGAGGGAGGATGGTGTAGAAGGTATTCCAGTTTTGACATCGACGGAACAAATTGCTGTTGAACTTAAAGTTTTGAAAAACATGAAGCACAAGCTAGAACTTGGGGCAGTGAAGTTCGAGGCTCTACGAGATTGAGATTGTTCACCGATGAATTCATAGGTGCAAGGATTGGGAAGCTTGGAGAGACGCATTCTGGATGTCAATAACAAATGCCTTAAGGTTGTTGAACCTGGGTAAAAAACTTCTTTGCCAAACACAGAGATTCGTGGCTCATACGCATGAGCCACTCATCAAGCGCACATGTCAACACAAGACTAGTGTACATGCATAGGAGCCACAGAGGGAGTTGCACCGAGTTGCAGGGTTTGAATCATCCACTGACATATTGTAAAAAATCAGAACAACGAACTTGCAGGATTAAAAACTCTTATGGGTCACGATCTAAATGCTTCATGTCATTGTGAACAAATATCGATATCCAGGATAAGTTCCAGTATTTTAGGTTGAAGTTGGTAGGTGGCCGAGCATCTAAGGATTGGTTTTATTTCTTGATTTTCAGTTGTTAAATCTCATATTTCAATGCATAAAATCAGTAATCGTGAAGATCATATCAAGATTGAAGATCATCATGGCAATCAACACCATATTTGAGGGCATTAGCTCGATGGTCCAGAATGAGGAGGAAACATTATCTGAGATATTGAGGGGCAAATCCACTTGGTGTAACTCTGGTCACAAGGAAGGCTTTTGAATTTTTTTTTGAAATATTGTCTAACAGTTTTGAAATATCGTCTTCATCCCGTTTTACTCCATTGCCTTTGAGGGTTCATTTAGTAATATGTCAAAGTGGGACTTTGCTTTCAGTAATGATACAGTATGTAGCTAATCCATTTTTTCCTATACCCCTTAAATATATGACCTGTATTTTGAAATTACCAAAGGATCCTACTTTATTGAAAGTGTCTCCAAAGGCTACTTTGAATCGGCATAGTCAAGAATTGAGATGGCATATTCCAGAGATCCAACTATAAGGTCGTCCTAAATGTTTAAGAGTTTAGATGCCAATCATCCCTGCACCTCAATATTCCACAGATTAGGCTTCTCGCAAGAAATAATCAATTGTAAAAGGTTAAATATAATTCTCTGTTCAGGGGCACAAACTTTCTGGAATTACCTTCTGTCCTATTTTCTGAAGGGAATGCAGCCCAGGCTCAGCTAGATGGAACAATTCATTGTGACTATCCTCATTGGATCGAAATACTATGTCATAATATTAATGTACACATCCCTGCTATATGCATGGAGATGCTACTAGTCCAGATATGCATGACTATGCATGCGCTGTAGCTCAAGTCAAGAAATCTATGGAGGTTTCTACAGTTGGAAGTCAATTAGAAGAAGACTATAGGTTTTAATGGAACTCTTCTACGAATTCACTGAAAAGAAGCCTTGAAATTTTACAGCTATCCAAAGACAGATTTTTCACCAGCGTAAAAGGTGAAATTATAACCAGTTAGCTGATGAAAAGCAGAGCTTTCACCAGCTAACTAGCAGATCGTAAGGAGAAATAGCTGGTGAAACCTGAGATGGCCAGAAAAAGAGTAAATTTTTCCCAGATCGAAGTTTTATTATCCTACAGAGCACAAAGATGATTTATAAGTCAAAGTTATAATTAAGAGGATCTGCTTCAAAGTGCTGTTCCAGTTTTTGAGGTGCCAGTAAGATGAAAGAGATAAAGTTTGTTACCTATTTATGGCAAGAATGACCGGTTTTTTTAAGTGGCATTTTTTGACCTTATCTTTCAGCCTTTGAAGATTTTCTACCTTGTCATCACATTGAAGGATGTTGAATACTTTTGCATCTATCGAAGACTTCAGTTTAGATTTGGTTTGATTTCCTTTAATAAAGGATCTGTTCCTTTAGAGTTTACAATTAGTTTTATGTTATGCTATTTTTAGTATCCTAGATCCCTTTTCATAGGATCTGATCTGTACATTGTAAAGCTATAAATATAAAGACAATAGATGAGTTAGGGGGTTCAATCTTGGATACATTTTGGCTCATGTACTTAGATTCTTATCTTGATATGAATCACAGTCTTCTTTTGCTACCAATGTTAGATTTGTTCATGTGTTGCATTACTTTGTACTTTGATTCAATTTAGCTCATCTTTTAAGAACTGTTATCTTCTTATGAAGCTCATGAACTTGAATTAAAGGAATTCTTACTATCTTGTATGACCCTACACACTGTTTTACTTGGTTATCTAGACTAGTGTTCTCATACCCTATTTCAATTACTCTGTCTGATCATTGATTTCTAAAAGCACTGTCTTATTCAAATGCATGATAAGTTGTTCTTCTCATTAGCCATTGAGTTATCCCATTGATCCAAGCATACCAAATTTACCATATTCTTGAGTTACCAACCATCTTTGGCCTACAACCCCAAAGAGTTTCTTGGAGTGATAACACATACCATACATGTTTCTTTTTGTTGAAATAATGTAACTGCGAAGAGCATTCTTATTATTATTTTGTTATTGGATTAAATCCCCATTGTGGATTAATCTTGTCATTATTATTATTGGATTAAATCCCCATTGAGGATTAATCATTTCATTATTATTATTATTGTTATTGGATTAATCCCCATTGAGGATTAATCATGTCGGTAATTGTATAAGGACCAAATCCCCTTTTGCGGATTGGTCATTAGACAATTACAATGTGCAGAATAAGAAGTCGGCCCCAACAGTTATAATGAAAGGGACAAAATTAATAAAAGGTGGGTTTACCCACCCAGAGTGAGAGGTCGGCCCTGCTAGATGGTGAATCTTCACACGTGCCAGATTGATATAAATAAGAGGCTAGAGCCTCACTTCTTACACACACTTCACTTGCTCATTATCTTATGAGGCAAGCTGCAATTGGAATTTGGAGAGAGGAGAAGAAGGGTGGCACATCTCTTGGGGAGGACTTTCTGTATTGGTTTGAGTTATCTCTTGAACATTGTATAAGCCATTTATGATAAGGAAGTTTCTGCTGGGTTTTCTTCCCCTAGAGGGTTTCCCAGGATAAATGTTGTGTCTCTTGTGGATGTGTACTTCTCAGTGATCTTGTTCTTATGATGCTCTTATCTATTGAAATGCAAAGAACTATGATA
>SNQJ01S0006359.1:0-14828 GCA_010110895.2 Picea sitchensis
ACATAATCTCCTCACGTGGAATTTCCCTTCTCTTTCTACCAACCTCCTCCTGAAGGTCTAACATCACCCTTTTTTCCCTTGAAGAACAAAGGTTGTGATAGAAATTGCTAGCCTCCCCCATAACCTACATTTCCTTAGTTATCGACTGCATCTTTTCTGGAGAGCCCCCTCCCCCTTGGCTCGTTTTTCCATTTGTCTCGGCTTCTAGATCCTATCAAATTTGTCTTGGTCATGGTAGCTTTGCTTCTGCCAGGCTCCATTCCTCTGTGTCACCTCTTGTTTCTCTTCCACGGCCTTCCTGTGCGCTAGTAGTGATGCCCAAGATAATTTCTCTATCCCCTCTATGTGGATTTTACCAGCCTAATGCAGAGACTCGAGGTGAGAGAGAGCCCACGAGTCATCACCTTACTTGTTTCACCACTGTAACTCTGATTCCACAAGGGATCCTTAGAAATTCCAACACGATTCGGAAGGGCCTCCACTATGTTGTTGGTCATTTTCCTTGGTTGTTTTCGTTGATAAATAAATCAAGCTTGTTGTCTCGCGATCCATTCTAGTCGCCTCCTTCTGCCCAACTTAACTACTCTGGCCCCTTTCATAATGTTATTTGTACTGGAAAGGTCGTCATGGGCGTCATCCCTTACCCTTTCCTCATGGTTTCCTCCGTAGAGTTGTAACTTCGTACATCCATTCCCCGAAATAACCCCCTTCCCACTAGCCAACGTCCTTCTTTAGCTTTCTCCATCTGTCTTGTCCAAGGTCGAGAGATATGGCCACCAAGGGGCCAAGTGGGAGAACATTGATGCTTAAGAGGTCCTGTGGACAACCGATACACCCTTTTTCCAGGATGTCAGCTTCACTAGTTGTCCCCCCATCTGTGGGAAGGGTGTCTCACATGGCCAGTCATGTTACATTCTCCCTTAATTCTCTCAAGACCACCTCCCGCCAGAACCATTTGCTTTCCCTGAGACCTTCGATGACTGCCACGTTTGCAAGGTAGTCGTCTACTGAGTTAGATTTTCTCCTAACATGTGTCGGGATAATGGTTGATCTGCCCTGGATGTAGTTTTCCACCTCATAAAGGTCGTGCAAAAGACGTCAGTTCATTGATACTCGCTCTGGAGGGGTACTGTTGATGATTTTCCTTAGATCGACAATGAGAATTTGTGAAACCCCTTCCACAATTATAGCTTTGTGCTCTGGGTCCATTGCCATCCTTAGCCCAGAGAGAAGACCTGCAAGTTTTGCACCATTGTTGGTATTATGCCCAATTTAGATGGTGATGAGGTTCTGGATTGCGCCTGTTGAGTCCATGATGACACCTCATGCTCCCGCGGGGCTAGGATTTCCTTTTGAGGCTTTGTCAAAATTTAGTTTCAGGAATCTCAGGGGAGGAGGTTCCCACTTCTCACCCCTTTGTTTTTTTAGTTCCAAAGTTTTCTTTGACGGGTGGATGTGTTGGTCCTGGTCCAATTGCCAATTTTTGAAGATTGTGATTTCCTCCCTTGTAGACCTCTAATCTTCATCCTGCCAGGAAGAAGAGGCTATGGTCTCCTTTATGTTCAAAGTAATAGCTTGCCAAATTTGGTCTACTCTAATAAAAATGTTTTTGAAGATCTTATAGTTTCTTTCTTTCGATGTATTCCAGAGTAAGAAACCAGGAAAAAACATCCAAATTCTATTTAGAATTGGGTTCTTGAAAGGCTTTGGTCTCCATACTTCTATAATCTTACTGATATCATGTCCTATTTTGTCTAGAGTTCTGAAGATCTAGGCTCCTCTATCCCAGAGTTCATATGCCATCTTGAAATCACTAAAGAGGTGGTTCATTGTTTCTCCTTCTTTGAGGCACATTAAACATATGGAAGGTCCTTCAAACCCCTTTCTGATGAGATGATCCTAATTTAATGCCCTCTTGTTAATGAAAATCCATAGAAACGTCGCTATTTTAGGCCAACGTTGCGAGTTCCAAACCTTACTCCAAACTGGTGACTGGGCATTGTCCAAGTGCCCGTCACTTGATGGTAATCTTCCTTTGTATTAAAGTTTCCATTTCCTTTTTTCGCCATCTCAAAATATCCCTCCCTATTTTGATGTGTCTAATTATTTGGTTCAAAGATAACTCCATCTCCTTGCAAGAGTTCCCTTCTCAAACCACTAGTCATTCTGAAATATTCTTCCATCTTATTTTTTCCATCGTATTCTGCTATAGGTGAATCTTTTCCCAGAATTGGTGAACCCTTTTCCAGCCAGTTTCCCTCATCCTTTCCCGAATCTTCTTATAGATACCCTTAGTGAGTAAGGTTTGCATCTGCTCACAAGCATCCTCCCAGAACAAAGTCGACCTGTCGTTGCATATTTCCCATAAGCTTTGTTGTTGGACGATCCCCCTATTTTTCCAAGCATGATTCCAAATGAGTGAGCCATGGCGAGATCCTTCTAACTGAATCCATTCTTCATGAGGGATATCCTTTGCATATTTTTCCTTCCATATTCTGGCCCAAAGAGTATCAAGGTTCTTATTCCATCTACCAAAGATTTTTTCCACCAACGCCTCGCCCATTTTTTGGGGGTCCCTGATGCCAAGCTCACCCATGGCTTTTGGGTTGCAAATTTTGTCCCAAGATACCAAAGCCCATTTCCCGTCCTATTTTTCTCCTCCCCAAAGAAAGTTTATTTCGTTTGCATTGATTCTCTATTGGATGCTTACAAGGGATGCAAGAACAAAGAACAAATGGATAGGCATTGCCACCATAATTGATTTAATTAGGAGAACCCTCGCATGGAAAGTCAAGAATCTATGGGTCTAACTATTTAGACGATCTTCCAGGTTGGAAAGGAGTTCTTGCCACGATGTATTGCAGAGAGATTTGTCTAGGAGGGGGGTGCCTAGGTACTTGGAGGGGAGGGAGGCCCTTCCAAAACCTATGATTCTTGAAATATTGCGTTGTATAGCTATGGGGGTGTTAAAGATTTTTATTTTTATTTTTCTTGGTTTATCTGCATTCCATATGCTTCCATGACGATCTCGAGGATTCTTTTAATGGATCTAGCTTCCTTGAACATGGGATGACCCATTAATACGGTGTCATCCACGAACTGGATATGGGTGAGAGGTTTGGATTAGGGGCTAAGATGGAGGCCTTGCATTGACCCTTCTTGTCAAGACAGTTTGATAAACCTCCCCAACCCTTCTGTGAGGACTACAAACAAGTAAGGGGAAAGAGGATCCCCCTAACAGATACCTATGGTTTCTTTGAAGGTGGGAGAGGGGGAGCCATTAACCAGAATAGAGAAGAAGGTTGAGGATATGAGGGTTGAGATCGAGGAAATTCAAGTTGGATCAAAGCCAAAATCCCCCAGCATGTCTTTTAAGAAATCCCAATTTATTCTATCATAGGATTTGGCTAGATACAACTTAAGAATCATACCCAAGAGACCACTAGTCTTAAGCAAATGGATAGACTCATGAGCCACAATTATTCTATCCAAAATTTTCCTTCCTTCTGCAAAACCCCCTTGTTTTGGGGAAATAATTTCCTGCAGAAGAAGTTTTAGTTTGTTTGCAATTTCTTTCATAATGATTATATATATAACATTGCATAAAGAGTCGGGGAGGAACTTATCTTTCATTCTTGCTTCTCGATATTTTGGGATGATTGTCAGAAAGGTAGCATTGAAGGCTTGTATAAATGAACGAGATCTTTGAGATTCTTCCACAACTTCCAATACGTCTCTGCCTATGATGCTCCAACTATATTGGAAAAAATATGAGGTGAAGCCATCAAGTTTAGGGGCCTTCCCAGACAACATTTCTTTGACGATTTCCTCTACCTCCTCTAGAGTCACTTGTCGCATGAGGATACTATTTTGTTCTAGAGAAATTATACTTGGGATGTATTTTTTATCATCAGGGTGGCCTCCCTCCTATTTATGTCGGGTTCTAATAGTGGATTTTTATAGTGTCTTACCAATTCTTTTGCAATGTCCTTATGGTCTTCCAACATGGTTCCCTCTTCATCATGTAGAGAATTGATGTGATTTTGGATTCTCCTCCAGAGGAGGGAATTATGAAATAACTTGGTGTTTATGTCCCCTTCCTAAAGCCATTGGATTCGATATTTTTGGCGAATCAAGATCTCTTCTTGATTTTCTCTTTCATTCGGGTCTTGACAGATATTATCCTCTTTAGTCATTAGATCTTGGGAATATCCATGGAGAATTGCTTATTTTTGAATTTATTCCATTCCATCCTCCAACTTTCTTTTTTCCTCCTGGATGTTCCCAAAGACTTCCTTATTCCATTTCCTTATGCATGATTTGACATGTTTTAGGCACTACCAAAATTGGTACATCTTGGTTCCATATAGGTTAGGTTGATTGTTCCACCATTCTGACATCTTTTGCAAGAAGTTTGGATGCCTTAACCAGAATTTTTCAAATCTGAATGGTTTGGGTAAGGAATTTAGGGAGCTTACCCAACTTAGAGAGATTGACCAGTGGTATGAGTTGTAGAAGAGCTTGATTTTGGCTATTAGCGCTTATTTTGCTGGAAAAAAAATCTTTGAAACTAGGAACCTGTCCAAACATTTTGTTACCTTCTTCAAACCCCCTTTTTTGTTGCTCTTGGTGAAGCAATCCCCCTAGGTTGGAAGATCTATAAGATTTACCTTATCTATAATCTCTTTAAATAACGTGTTCTTCACGTCCATCCTGCGTGCACCACCTTTCTTCTATTCCAGTGATGTAATTAGCTTGAAATCCCCCCCATGATCCATTATTGGTCTTGCATGAGATGACCCAGTTGGGAAGTTGCTACGATGAAATATTTTTTCACCTCAGGAGTTAGGGGAACATACACATTTGAAACATAGCCCTATTCCTCTTATCCCAGTTTTCTAAACCGAATCGTGAAGATTATAGGGAGCTACAATGTTACCTCCACTTCCATTATACCTAGATCCTAGAGGATTGTCAGCCATCCTGAATCCCCCTCTGCCTCTATACATTCTACTCCACAATTTTTCCAAATCTTTTTTGCTATTTTATTCATCATATCTCTATCACATTTTGTTTCTTGCAACATTACAAGTTTTTCTTTTTCTTGAGATAGTTTTTTCTTAAGTAGTTTGTGTTTGGATAGAGAATTCAAACCTCGAATGTTCCAAGAGAACATATCCATTATCAACATTTGGGTTGGGTTTGAAAGTATTTCTCTAGTAGTCCCACGACTTGGATGGAATCAATAAGGAGAGCTCATGTTTCTTCCAAGACTTGTCGTTGAGGTTTACTACCTCTTCATTTTCCCTCCCCACTTACTTTTTTTTATTCTTAAGAGGGTTGGTCTTGATATCCAGGCTCCCTAAATATGATGTTGGGTTCTCCTGGCCGCTCCCTTTTCCTTTTCCTTTGATCAACTCTCAGTGTAGTCTGCATAATTCACCTACTTGCATCTTGTTTACCTCTTGTTCTCCATGAACTGCAATGAGGGATTTTATATCCACCTCCATATCTTCTAGATCTGTATTCTGTGTTGCATCCTCCCATTTTTCTTCTTCCTGTGATTCTTATGTGCCCTCCAGATCCTTCATATTGATATCTCCTTTGGGATTTGAGGGACTGGATGTGGTATGTTTTATTCGTCGATGTTTTGGAACCTCGTCATGTTTCCCTGTCCATGTTTCTTCCATTGGGTTGGGGTTGACCCTCCCTGGTTCCAAACCTTTAGTATTATCTATCTAGTTCTCATCCATAGATAAGGCCTTGAAGCTGTTGGGGTCTTTATTAGAGGCTTCTCCAGTGGGCTTATTTCCCTTCTTTCTCGCCTTTCTTTTATTCAGGATCTTGATGAAGCCTTCCCCATCATTTTCCTCTTTATCTTTGTTTAGAGTTGAAGTTGAATTTTTAGGGAAATCATAGAATAGATGTTTGTGTTCGTGGCACTTTCTGCATCTGAAAGGGATGTGTTCGTAGTCTATGGTTTGGGTCCAGTCGTCATCTTGAAAAGAGATAACTATGGATTCTGGTAGTGCTCCTGCCATGTTCATGTAAACACAGATCCTAGCATAGGACGTGTATTTTGCAGTCTTGGTGATTTTCGACTTTTTAACAAAGGATCCCAGGGTGTTCCCAATTCCTTCCAGGGTTTTTGGGTGCCAAAATTCTCGGGGTAAGGAATAGATTCTAATCCAGAACAAAGTCAATGTGAAATCCTCTTTCTCAGGGGAAAAATGTTTCGTCCATTATCTTAGGTGTAGCCCTGCAGAGTTAAAAAAATATGGACCTTCATCTAATATTTTATTTCTATCCTCAGAGCATGTGAAAATTATCGCAAGAAACCTTTTGAGCTTAGTTTAATCTCCATGTTCCCTTTGACTTTCCACCTTGATTTCACCCAAACCATTAAAGCGTTTTCCAAGGGCCATATTCCCATAAACTTTTCGATGAGCGCATGGCCCTTCATACATTGAATGTAGCTTCCAATCAACATGGATGTGACTTTGTACCTGGGGTTTTCTACTGTCTTGTCTAGACATTTGTTTCTCATCAAATTTTCTTGTTTGTTTTCTATATCGACCCTTTTTTCAGACTCTTCCGTGTGGCTAAAGAGAGTAGGGCTACGACTGTTGCATCCAGATCTCGTATTGTCGTTGTAGTCCCTGCCGCCTCTGGATATTTCACCACCATTGAAGTCCTAAGACAACTGCCTCAAATCATGCACTTATGCCCTTTTCAAAGCACTTCTTATCACCCTAACCTTCCAAAAACTTGAAACCTTGAAACCCTAGCTTGCTCCACCCACAATTGCTCCTTTCCACACAATCTACCAAATTTTATTATTGTTTTAATTATATTATTTTTTATTATACTAATTTTTATTATTGTCTTTTATTATACCTAAGCTGGAAAATACAAGGCTCGAAAAGTAAGAAATCCCCACCAAAGTGTACAATTACTTTTTTTTGAATGCAATAAAGCAATTTAATGTTTGTTTAAATATTCTTCATTTTTATCTTTGTTGATCAATGTGTTTTTGATAAATACATAAACAAAGATTGAAGATAACGATAAAAATTTTAGAAGTATTGAGGATTAGAAGTGATTGAGAATAGTATTTTATCTTCTTGGTAGAATAATACCCTGCCACAATACAGATCCAGGTTCAATTCTCAGCGAGTACACAATAGGATTGCCAAACAATTTAACAACACTATTAAGCTGATAAATTCTAATAGTTACATAAGCATGCTAAGAACCTCCGTTGTCGTTTAGTCGGGTTAGGGTAGCTGGTTTTCAGTGAGGCGACATGAGTTAAATTCCTGTCAACGAAAGAAAAACATATTCATGGGTTCTGAAGAGATATAGTATTCTATGTAAGCTATATTTTTCAGTGCATCCAACTAATTGACTGTTGAGTGTGTGCCGAAATACATACATGATGGATGGATTAATCAAAATCAAATGAAACCTGCACACATTGGAACTGTGAATTTTGAAAATACTCGGGTAATTAGAGAGTGTGATGTTAACCACAAGTTCGGAAGGTCAAGGCTTCGTTCAAGCACACTTAGGTGTTATATTAAATCTACTTCCCAAAAAACTCGCAATCCAGATCCATCTCAAACCTAAAGAAATACACAATCTCAATCCTTTGTTTTCACCCTCTCAATGATGTAAAACCCAATTTTACATCATTCCTTGAAATCTCTTATAATCTCTTCCTTGCGCTTTCTACCCTACCAGTTGAGGATTTAGAAAAGAGGAGGATGACACAGTGAGTTTTGTTTTCCTGTCACAGTTTTCTTCTTTAATGTATTTATCTTGTCTTATCATGAAGGGTCTTGTTGTTATTTTATCTATGACAATAAATCTGGTTTGATGCTTTTATTGCCACTCTATCCTTGGTAGTCAAAACAAGAAGATTATTCTGTTATTTTTTCAAGTTTTTGTGCATGAGAAGTCTGTCTCTTGACAAGAATCATGAGTGAAGGGATGGTCTCCAATCTATGTCTAGACGCAGATTCATGAAAGTGCATGTTGCAGACTTATTTTCCATAGTCTCTTCAACTCCAACAATCTCCACTCTTAGGCTTGTTGAAACACACACTGACACTAAGAGGGGGGGTGAATAAGTGTCTCGAACTTTTGGCTACTTTTCACATTTTCATAGTGTTAACACCATAACGATTTCCCAGAATCCGAGTGCCAAATAAATTTAGAGAGGGGTTAGACCGACAAGCCGGAAACCATCTGGCAGGCAGAGTTATATTGGTAGGGACACATAAGTGGTAGGACCCAACGGACCGTAGATCTTGGAGTGGCCCGGATCAATGGTTGAGACCCATATCAGGTGGCAAAACAATGTGGGACTTAATTGATCGAGGGCGGGCTAGGGAAAACCACCATGGTTTCATACATGGACGCGTGGCACCCTCAGAGGTACATTGAGGTGAAAGAAGGTCTGCCTAAAACCATTTTCCCAAAAGCCCCGATGTTACGTGTTCTAATACGTCAAATCAACGATTCGTGTAGGGGAGGGAAACGACTAGTTAAATCACTGCACGCCACTCGTTTGGGTACTTCACGACCATGCGATGTCAGGGGAACATCGTCGGATAACGAACTCAAAGGCTAATCATTTGAAATGGATTGGCTGAGCGTGGTAAACCAACGTGCCTGCAAGTAATCTTGCCAGTGATTAATGATTGGAACTTGATAACTACTGATCTTCAAGTATGGGTGGTGTTATTCTGCTCCAGGAAATCATCGTCTCATTCATAAGTGAAGTAATCCCCAACTGGGTCGAATTTCTGATTTATGTAAGAGTTAAGGAAAATAAAAATCGTGGTCTCTGAAAAATTGGAAGACATGGACGAAGCCAATCAAGCAATATCCAGTGGAACAAGGTTTTCGACTAACATGGTGTGTTTATCAATTAGTAAGAAAGAAAGGTTGATTGTGCAGATATTAGCAACCAAATTCCATATTGACCCTGTGAAAGAACCATAATCATGGGTTAGATTAAATCATGTTATGAGGGACCTAATCATTAACGGACACGCGGACGAACTCTACAAGAGAGCAGTGAAGAAGAAACGGAGCAAACGACATAAGACATAAATCAGAGCTGAGGCCTTTGAGAGCGTTGGGGAAAATCAACTAGCCTAGTTGAGCACTCTAAAGGAGGAAATCTCCAAGCTCGAATGAATTCTCAGGTAGAATTGAGTGTGTTCCATTAAGTTTTGGACATATGGCGTTCAAAGGAAAAAGCCCCAGATATGTCAGCCTGTTCGTAACGATCCCTTTTAAGTAAGAGAATATTCCTTATATATTACTCCTTTTTGTAACTGACCTCTATTTTTAGAATTTTGGGGAAGTTTGATGATTTTGAATTCCACAAGTAACTCCTCTCTCTCTCTCTCTCTCTCTCTCTCTCTCTCTCTATATATATATATATATATCATCCCGAGGATATAGAAGAAAGGAGATGAGGGAAAGAGAATCACGCCCTCGTAGCAAAAAGGTTTTTTGTAAAATTATGGAGCCAAACTGAATATATAATGCAGAAGTGGTTTTTGAACTATTTATGAAAAGATTCTAATTGGCAGTGATATGAGTTATGTTTCCTTTCTTAGTATGTACTTCTGGTGTCCCTAAAATCACATTCACAGTTTCTTCTTTTAAATTGGAGATTTAGAAGTCTGGAATTCATCCGATGATGCTTTAGACTTAGCAATTTAAATTCATGTGGTTTTCTTCTTAACTAGGTCAGAATTCATTCAATTATTCTCTAATACAATTATATGTTCTTCCCTTTCCTCTTTCACCATGCAAATTTTTCAGTTTAGACTCAGACTCAGTGCCTCATTTAGCCTTTTCCTCTTGATAGTTCTCATAACTTGTAAATGCATTGTTCATATTCGACTCCATAGCCCAAATGCCATCTCTATTCTCTCAACAAACCTACGACAAACAAACCAAATCTAGCCACCAATTCCTAAAGAAAAACCAGGTGACATGAGAGAGCCCTCTCTAAGTTGAGCAGGCTAGTGCCTTAGCTCTAAATCTAGTTGAAACAGTTACCTATGTCATTTGTCTATTCAGCCGGACAAAATTTACAGAGTGATAACATTCTGGCGTCGTTGCCGGGGACGAAATTGGTAAATTTTCCCTGGGAAGAACGACATGATTGAGTTCTCAGGTCTTAGAGCAGCAGGCACATATTGGCTGTATCCCTACTCTAGCGACTCCACACATCAAAGAATCAGTTTGAAGGTGATTCCACTGGTAGAAGAATCCAAAAAATTTCAATTTTCAATGGCAACTCCACTCTCAATGCAGAATCCAGCTTCCAAAACATCATTGACAACTCCACTGGAAGATGAGATCCCTTGACATATATATGAAAAGGAATTATGGAAGAAAACAGGTACTTAAAATGGTATTCTTTCCAAGGCATTCTACTATTTGTTATAAATTGCCTCTGGTCCTTTCATGAAAATACTAGACGAGTTTTTCTTTACCTGCTGCATTATAATGATGATCTTGAAAGTCTTGAAATTGTATGTCCTCCTCTTAAATTTGTGCATGCATATCCTCATTGTACCACTAATTTTGATAAAAAAAAATCCATCTGGGCTATGTGATGATCATTACCAAGTTAATGAGCCCCATGAAGCCAAGGCTAATATTTCCCCTCCTGTACTTGCTCCAGCATCCTCCAAGACCCAACATAGATACGCACCCTTGAAGTTACCCCAAGTTCTCCACGATTTCCCTCCAAAATACTATGAGCATCTACTTGTGTTTGATGGGGAGATTGATGGCATCTGAGCTAAAAAACACATCCAAGGGTTTGTTCGAGATTGACCAGGATCAATCTACATATCATAGTTACAGAGAGCAAAGTATTGGATCAGCTAGAGAAAATTCTCTACCTTTGGGTTTTGTTGCATTTAAATTGTTGAAAGAAAATTCTAAGATCATTATTGAGGCAAACGAATCTATGCTGATGCAAAATCACACTAAACCAATGACACAAATTAACAATATATCGTAGCTCTCTTCTCATGTGATTGGTGACCCCATAACTTGTTATGTAGAAGATCCTATCAGTTCAAAAATATAGCCATTAATCGAAGATGCGCATGTTCATAAATATGCCCACAACGAAGAGAATGGAGAAGGTCTTGAATAAAGTGAAACAACCTTACCACTATTTTTTGCTTCTTTCAAATTGCTGAAGCAAAATGTTTGTGATATCTCAAGACAGAAATCCTCTAGGCATGATTGTGAATATGAAGAGAAAAGTGGACTTGCAAGTATGGATTATCTTCCATTATGCTTTTCCTCCTTTTTAGCAAATCGTGAGATGACATGGGAAGCAGGGAAGTCTGAGGAAAGTTCCATCAATCAAGAAAGTCAACAACATTCTCACACAATTGATAATTGTGTTGTCGATCACATGAAAGGTTATCTTAGCTCAGATTTGCAGCCTATGCTAGGATGTCAGCCTGAAAAGGAAGAAGAAGATGTTGTTCAAGGTCATTTATCTTCGTCTGAAACTAATATAGATATTCAACAATGTTTCCAAAAAAATGAAGTGTTTCAAAGTTGTCTTTCTTCCCTTGAAAATGACGTGGTGGTTCAATTTCTAAATGGCCTAGACATAGATGAGGGTTTTTAAAATGCGTCTATGGGAACTCTAGACTGTGAAATAGTATGTGATATCAACTCTTCACATTCACAATAAGATTATGAAAAGGAATTTATTTCCATTCGTTCATTTGAAAGAAAAAATGACAATCCTCAAGCAAATTTCCAAAAGTTTAATAAAATCGAATCAGATGCACATAATATGGCTGTCACATTTGAAGACGTTCAAGAATGTATGAATATTTTTGTTGATATGCATGGAAGAGTAGACAAACCTATTGTTTCCATTTCATTTGAGAATGTTCTCAAAACAGAAGAAACAGAGCAAGAGCAACAAACACTTGCGAAGGAAGCTTTTCTTTCTGTTTTCTCTCATCAAGAAGAAATGATCTTTCATGGTTTTCAAGACCATGTGGCCATCCTATTACAGTCTTTAGTAAAAGAGGATTTTGTTTCATTCATAAGCTCAATATTTGGATTCAACTTTTGTTTTCAGCCACCATTGTTTACATTTGTCTACCTGCTTAAAAAGGATGTGATCAGAGAAAAAATCGGAAGACAACTGCTTGATTGGTCACATTGGCACTTTAGCATCACTTGATTGAGTGTTCATCTCAGCAGTTTTAGAGTAGGTACGAGTATGAAAATAAGATTGTTGATCAGGCAATTTTTAGTTTGAATTTCCAGTATTGTGTACATCCAGTTTTCAGTGGTATATTCAATATCCAGTTAAGAGAAGTATGTAGAATTTAGTTTTCAACAGACATTGGTGACAGGTCAGAGCAGCGCACACACACATGTTTTGGGAGAAACCGAACGGATGAGGCACCGGTCATACGAGTTCTTTTCTACCTCACTGGCAGGATAACATCCCCAATAGGAGCCTATGTTATCTCCATAACGATTTCCCAGAATCCGAGTGCCAAATAAATTTAGAGAGGGGTTAGAATGACAGGCCGAAACCCATCTGGCAGATAGAGTTATATTGGCAGGGACACAGAAGTGGTAGGACCCAACAGACCATAGATCTTGGGGTGGCCTGGATCAACGGTTGAGACCCATATCGGGCGGTGAAACAACACGAGACTTAAATGATCGAGGGTTGGCCGGGGAAAACCACCATGGTGTCATTCATGGACGCGTAGCGCCCTCAGAAGTACATCAGGGTGAAAGGAGGTCTTCCTAAAACCATTTTCCCAAAATCCATGATGTCACATGTTCTAATACGTCACATCAACGATTCATGTAGAGGAGGGCGACGGTTGGTCAAATCACCGCACACCACTCGTTCGGGTAATTCACGACCATGCGATGTCAGGGGAACACTGCCAAATAACAAAATCAAAGACTAATCATTTGAAATGGATTGGACGAGCGTGGTAAACCAACGTGATTGCAAGTAATCTTGTCAGTGATTAATGATTGGAACTTGATAATTACCGATCTTCAAGTATGGGTGGCGTTATTCTGCTCCAAGAAATCATCGTCTCATTCATAACTGAAGTAATCCCCAACTGGATCGACTTTCTGATTTCTGTAAGATTTAAGGAAAATAAAAATCGTGGTCTCTGCAAAACTGGAAGTCATGGACGAAGCCAATCAAGCAATATCCAGTGGAATAGGGTTTTCGACTAACATGGTGTGTTTATCAATGAGTAAGAAAGAAAGGTCAATTTCACAGATATTAGCAACCAAATTCCATACTGACCCTGCAACAGAACCATAATCAGGGGTCATATTAAATCATGTTATGAGGTACCTAATCATCAACGGACATGCGGACGAACTCTACACGCAAGCAGTGAATAAGAAACAAAGAAAATGACAGAAGACATAAATCAAAGCTGAGGTGGTTGAGAGCGTTGGGGAACATCAACTAGCCTGGTTGTGCACTCTAAAGGAGGAAACCTCCAAGATGGAATGAATTATCAGGTATAATTGAGTGTGTTCCAACAAATTTTGGACATATGGCGTTCAAAGGAAAATCCCCAGATATGTCAAACCTATTCGTAATGATCTCTTTAAAGTAGGAGAATTGTTGTTATATATTACTCCTTTTTGTAACTGGCCTTTATTTTTAGAATTTTGGGGAAGTTTGATCATTTTGAATTCCACAAGTAAATCCTCTATATATATATCATCCCTAGGATATAGAATAAAGGAGATGAGGGAAAGAGGATCTGGCCCTCGTAGCAGGAAGGTTTTTTGTAAAATTATGGAGCCAAACTGAATATATAATGCAGAAGCAGTTTTTGAACTATTTATGAAAAGATCCTAATTGGTAATGATATGAGTTATGTTTCCTTTCTTAGTATGTACTTCTGGTGTCCCTAAAATCACATTCACAATTTCTTCTTTTAAATTGGAGATTTAGAAGTCTGGAATTCATCTGATGATGCTTTAGACTTAGCAATTTAAATTCATGTGGTTTTCTTCTTAACTAGGTCAGAATTCATTCAATTATGCTCTGATACAGTTATATGCTCTTCAATTCCTCTTTTACCATGCAAATTTTCAATTTAGACTCAGACTCAGTGCCTCATTTAGCCTTTTCCTCTTTATAGTTCTCATAACTTGTAAATGCATTGTTCATATTCGACTCCATAGCCCAAATGCCATCTTTATTCTCTCAACAAACCTACAACAAACAAACCAAATCTAGCCACCAATTCCTAAAGAAATACCAGGTGACATGAGAGAGCCCTCTCTGAGTTGAGCAAGCTAGTGCCTCAGTTCTAAAGCTAGTTGAAACAGTTACCTCTGTCATTTGTCTATTCAGTCGGACAAAATTTACAGAGTGCTAACACATAGATTAACTAAATTAACTTAATAATATATATGTATTTCAATTAATTATTCATAAACATGTATAACACAAATTGTATGAAGTAAATAAAATATCATTTTATTTATTTATTTAACGTGAATGAATACAAATAAAATCAATCCTTTAATATCTTCAACTTCAACTAAATATGAGAGATCCAACTCTCTATACAAGACCTAGTTTGTAGTTCCCAGATTCAACTGAGAAATGAGGTATCCAAACTTCATAATAAGACCTGGCTTGTTGATCTCATATCCAACTGAGATGTGAGGAATCCAATCCTCATTACAAGACTCAACTTGTAAACATGCACCTAACTGATAGAATGAACTTTCATTCAATATAT
>SNQJ01S0006359.1:35411-48235 GCA_010110895.2 Picea sitchensis
TAAATAAACACAAGTGTGTTCTATCAATTGATATTGTACCAGATGTCATAGGAAATTATCCAGTTGGATAATAATGACGGTGCTCATGTTTCTACCATTTGAATGGTCCGTTGTGCTCAAGACCATACCTCCCTAGCTAGGAGGGAGTGTTAATATTGTGGTAGCTTCGGGAGGTATGAACCTCTATTGTGACCTATGACGAGATTAGAATACTCCAGAAGGAAGCAAAGAAGTGAAGAAAACCCTAGACAAGTTGTCAGCTGCAAAAATATATTTAATATGAATTTATTAGTACCCAGGAGGAGAAGTCGGCCTCAGTGAAACTGCCCAGACTACTATAAATACAGGGTGCCAGTTATGATTATTCTCATCTCAGCAATTGCAGAGAGAACTGGATCTGTGCAGGTGCAGTTGCAGCTTGTGCGCAAGTTTCTGGGAAGGTGTGCGCTAGCTTCTGGGTGGGATTATCTGATCAGCTTGGTTTCTATTCTTGCTTGGTGCATTAGCCTCTCTTGGCTATTGGATTGCTACCAGAATTCTCTTCTCTGTCAAAGTCAAGGTGCTCGGAGGGTGGCTTCGGCATGTGGTTGGGTGATGAGGGTATCATCAATGGTAAAATGAGCACAATCTTCTATATTCTAACAAGAATAATAGAAGGTGCTCTGAGGGTGGCTTCACATGTGGTTGGGGCGGATGAGGGTATCATCAATGGTGTTTATACAATCTTCTATATTCTAACAAGAATAATAGAAGACATGTCTATTGGCCACTTCTTCCAATGTTGCATTTCCATATTTTGGAGTTGGTTGTTCAATTTCCATTACATCTTCAAGTTTATGCATTGTTTCTTCCTCTTTCAACTTGCCACAATTTGAGTTCATATATTGGACCTAATTTGATGCCCCTAAATGATCTTCCTTGCTCATATTAATTACCATCGTCTGGAGCATATTAATTTCCATTTGACACTTGTGTTTTACAAGTGTGTCCATAATTGTTGTAACTTTGGTGACTACTTGCTACTCATTCTCATGAATCTTTGTAGTTGCAATGAAAATAGATGTCATGTTGGCCTAAATGGATTCTTTGTGATTCCTCAAAACCCTCCTAATCTCCTTCAGTTCTTGATAATCCATTGTGAGAGAGTAACAAAGAGAGCGCCAGTTCACCTACAAAAACACCATAGAACGTGCCATTCCCAAGCTCGAAAAAGAGAGAAATTCTAAAGAGAGAAAACATGATTTGGAATCATCAAACCAAAGTTATTTGGAAGCATTCAGTGAAGACCCATAGAAAAAACCTCCTCTTGGATTCAAAGTATGGAAATCCAAAGTGAATCACAATGAAACAAACACCCCTCAATACCAAGAAACCAAATACCAGACTATGCCTTCTCAAAACCAAGAACTATTCACAAATACACCACTTTGATGTGTTAGAGCAGGAAAAGATGGAAATTGAACCAAACTTATACCATAAAAACCTCCCAATGAAGATCCAAACTCAAAAATTGAGAGATCCCTTGCCTACTTAATAGAGGAGAGGGCTCACCAAAATTATGAAGAAATAAACCAAGAAGGGATACCCCCAACAAAAAGACATACCTTGCTAGGGAGCCTGCTAAAAGAGCTTATTCCTCTACAATGCCAAAGACTTAATCCCACCACAATCAAGGAATACTACACTCCCGAGTTCAAAATCGTTTGAATGCATAATTGTGAGCATGTGACATGGAGACCCTCGTCTCTTCTCATAATTTCCATTGTGATATGGTTTGGTGACCGCAAGTTGATCCATCAGACGCCTTCAATCTTTAGTACATGGCTTAAGCCTCATGTTGATGTGTTATTGGATGGGTAGATAGATCTTATTTCCTTTGATGCTAATAACCTCTTCTTTTAAGAGGGTGACTTTATTAGCAAAATTGTACACTACTTGATTGTTCTCTCAAAGTAACTGAAATAAATTAATACTAGTAAATTTAAGCACCTTTTTTTTGTTTGATCTAGCACTGAATCCATAGTATGATTAATGACAACATTCTTAATAACAATTTTTCCTATGATGAACTTTGAATCTCCTACCACAATCAAGGATTGAATATTAGATTCAATAGTTAACCTTAGCCCTTGCATTAAGGCGTAATCTTCTGCTATATTATTAGAAGCAATACCAAGTCCAATGAAGATGTTAGTTTTGTTGTTCCTCCAAGGCTATTTGATTCTTATATTATAATAAATCGAAAAAAAAAGTGTTGAAATTACTAAACAATCACTTAGTCAATAACAAGATTTCAACCTCCAATAGTCATTCACCAATAATGCATGTTAACACAAGCATTCAACTGGAACTAATGATAAAAAATACACTAACTAAGCAAATTGAAAAAATATAGCAACGGAAATAACAATGAACAACAAACAAAATATCACCACATTTGACACTAGATATCTCGGAAATGCCCTTGGAAAAACCCCAAAGGGAAAACCAGCCAAGGAGAGATTCTTTTTTTGAGCTTGCAGGAAAATATTCCTGAGTTACAGTAGCAATAATGAAACAATAAATGCATAGTACTTATATTGCAACTTGTGCCTATAGTCCACCTTGAAAAATGTGTCAAATACCTCAAATAATCATACCAGACTTATGCTTTGAAATCTATTCCATATTTCAGCTATACAAATTGAACAATACGACCTCCCTAGCAACAAAAACACTCCTCAATTTCTGCGCAAAGCTACATTACCAACAGTACGGACATGCATGGATTTACCTAGTCATAAAAGAACCTTGAAACCTATGAAATATATAAGCCTCAATTTCTGTGCATTTTATCCATTGTACGACCAACATTAAATGTTGTACGACCTTCTTTTAAATACGTACTATATTGATATTAAATGCAACTGCAAATCTCCTTGGGATGTGTTCCAATCCTCCTTTGTTGCTACTCTTCTTCTTCCAGCTCAATCTCTCTTGGTAAATGTGTCTCTTCACATTCCCTCTAACCTCCCCTTGAAAAGTGTGCTCCATCTCCCTCAAATGTTGTCTTTATTCACTCATTAATGAGTAACTTCCCTAACCCTAGATCTCCAAAGAGATAGATGTTCAAGATTAGATCTTTCCCTCTTGAGATCAATGGTCGTGACTTAATTTTCCGTTGAGTTCACTTAAATCACTTTAGTGACCCAAACTTCATAAAGTCACTTTTACCCATTAAATATTAAAATACCCTAACTGCACTTTATAAAATCACTTAAGAGAGACATTTGCTCGTCACTTCTGCATGTTGGGCACCGCCAATGCAGAAGTACCTCCGAGCTACAAAAAATAACACCCCCTTTTAGCAAGGGAGGTACTTCTAGAGCCTCCACTAGAGTCTTCCTCCAACCCCATCATCTCATCTGTTGTTGTAGCTACTCCCTCTGAACTAGAATCCTTTGCTCCCACTAAACCGGAAACCACTACTGCTACATGCGCTGAACTCTTATTTGGAGACCTTCCAATCCAAGTCATGCTCCTAGAATTGTCGTCACTCCTCTGAGCATCCAACTGTGTCATCTCATACCATTTGAGTCCTCTGAGAGTATTGGAAGAATCCTGAGTCCCTGGTATCTACTCACACTTCTGATCAACCTTCTCACTCTCAAACACTGAAAACAATTATGAATCCAAGAATCCACTGGATCCAACCACAGGTTGTCCCAACAACATGTATAACCTCTCATGTTGGACACTAAGAAATATTGTTGTGTCTAGAGTAGCTTCCTATGGATATAGAAATACCAATCCATGGAAGAACACAACTCCACATCCATCAACCTCCAAAGCTGACATTGAGAGTAAATTTACTGGTAGCTCTGGAACAAATGCACCTCGACCAACTCCAAAAAACCTCCTGACTCCAACTGGAATATCACACATCCAACCCCTTTTACTGCATGTATGGTGTTATCCCCACAACCCAAATAACATTCCGAGTCTATCTCTAAAAAAATAAGGAAATGGGCCTCATTCCCATCATATGCTGAGATGCACCACTATCCATAAACCGCACTCCAATGTCCCCAAACTATGCACTATCAATGCTTGAAAGACCAATCATTAGAGAAAATTCCCTCTTGAACTTCTTAGTAAACTCAACAACCTCATCTGAAGATGATACCTCTAGCTCCTTCTTCTTCTTCTTGTTCGGACATTGACTAGCATAGTGGTCAGTATTGTGACATTCCAAGTATTTCACTTTGCTCATGTCCTTCTTATTGTCTTTGCTCTTTCCCACAAGAACAAATTTCTCCTTGTCTGCACCACCCTCTGCCTTCTCCCAACAAGAACCCTCTTGAATGTCTTCTTGAGTAAAGTCATCCCATAGTATGCTCCAATATGGGAGCTTCTCTCTCCCCACCACACACTTCACGAAAACATCCCACTCTTTGGTGAAGCCCTTCAGGACTATGCACACCAACTCTGAGTTTGGAATCATCCCCCCTACAACTGCCAACTCATCATTCACCTATCTAAGCCTGGTGAGATAGGAGGCTACACTCTCTCCCTTGGCCATCCTAGTTCTATGGAGCTTGTCCCTTAGGGCCATCTTCATGTTCTTTTTCTTTTTCTCGTACAATTTTATCAGTGCATACCACATTTCCTTGGTTGTCAACTTCTCAGCCAAATGTGGAATCAAGTGGTATCTTACTCCATCCAATATTATCTTTCGATCCCTTGCTTCATTCACCTCATGAAGGCCTAGGGAAATGGGATTTCATGAAGGTATTGTCAATATGGTACTCGAAAACACCCACAACTTGTTCTCTCTGAGAACAACTGCAATCCTTACCTTCCACTACAAGTAGTTGGAGATCTCCTCCAACCTATCCTCAAACCTGAGACTGGAATTCATCCTTGTCCAACTGACAAAGACCAATTCTTTCCCTTCTTCTTTTGAGCAAAAGCCTATGCAAATCAGTGCTATCCAAGTGCCAAAATCTATCCACTGAACCTAAGATCCCAAGTTCTAATACCATGTTGAAAATTTTACTAGACAATCACTTAGTCAATAGCAAGATTTCAACCTCCAATAGTCATTCACCAATAATGCATGTTAACACAAGCATTCAACTGGAACTACTGAATAGAAATACATTATCCAAGCAAACTAAAAAATATAGCAGTGGAAATAACAATGAAAAACAAACAAAATATCACTACATTTGACAATAGATATATGGGAAATTCCCCTGGAAAAATCCCTAAGGGAAAACCATCCAAGGAGAGATTCTTCTTATTGAGCTTGCAAGAAAATATTTCTGAGTTATAGGGTACAATCCCCATAAGTGATGATTGATGCTATGTGATTCATTTTGTTGGTTTAAATCCCACTTCTTCACCCATATTAGCATCACCCGATGAAATGAGTGCTAAGTGGACTATTAAAATCACGAGAATAAATGGTTAGTTGCGACTAATACTCATGGATATGGGTCATAGATAAATGAATTTTACTCTACACAGTTAATCCCAAAAATAATCTAATATGTTGCATCGTGGAAGCCCCTCTATGCTTAAATAACAAGAGTGAATTGAGCTCTAACTAGATATTTCATAAGGTACAATACTTGATAAGGTTTTGCAAATGGGGTAATAAGCTAAGTGGGCTTGATTGTGGAGAAAACTCCACAGTTAAGCGCGCTTGAGCCAGAGGCGTCTTGGGATGGGTGACCACTTGAGAAGTCATGGTTACTGGGTGCAAGCCCCATAAGTGATGATTTATGCTATGTGATTCATTTTGTTGGTTTCAATCCCACTTCTTCACCCCTGTGAGCATCACTCGATCAATGAGTGTTAAGTGGACTATTCAAATCATGAGAATAAATGGTCAGTTGCGACTAATACTCATGGATATGGGTCATAGATTAATTACTTACTCTACGTATTTAATCCCCAAAATTATCTAATACAACAAAAATATTACAACAATAAATGCACAATAACTATCTTGTAACTTGTGCCTACTGTCCACCTCGAAAAATGTGCCAAAGACCTAAAACAATCATACCAGACTTCTGCCTTGAAATCTGTGCCAGATTTCATTTGTACGGGCTGAAAAATATGACCTCCCTAGAAACAAAAACACTCCTCAATTTCTTTGCAAAGCTACAATACCAACAATAAAGACATGTATGGATTTACCTAGTCATAAATGCACCTCGAAATCTATGCAAGAGATCAAATTCAATTTCTGTGCATTTTCTCTAATATATGACTTGCTTTTAAATACGTACTGTAATGATATGAAATGTAGTTGCAAATATCCTTGAGATGCATGCCAATACTCCTTTGATGTTACTCTTCTTCTTGTAGCTCAATATCTCTTGGTAAATGTGTCTCTTCACATTCCCTCTAACCTCTCCTTGAAAAGCGCACCCCATCTCCCTCAAATGTCGCCCTTATTCACTCATTAATGAGTAACTACCCTAACCCTATATCTCCAAAGAGATAGGCAGTCAAAATTAGATATTTCCCTCTCGAGATCAACGATCATAAATTAATCTTTTGTTGAGTTCACTTAAATCACTTAAGTGACCCAAACTTCATGAAGTCATTTTTACCCATTAAATATTAAAAGACCCTAACTACACTTTATAAAATCACTTTATAAAGTCACTTGAGAGAGACATTTGCTCATGACTTCTGCATGTTGGGCACTGCCAATGCAGAAGTACCTCTGAGCTACAAAAACTAATATTAAGGCATAAACTTCTGCTATATTATTAGAAGCAATACCAAGTCCCATGAAAACACTATTTTTGTTGTTCCTCCAAGGTTATTTGATTCTTATATTATAATAAATTGAAAAATAAAAATAAAAATACTTTAACATTCATCTCAACCATATTGATGTCCTCATTGAGAATCATTTCCACTCTCTATTTAGATATTGGGATTATTACTACACACTAATATGTATGATAACTAACTCTTCTTATAAATCAACATTTAAGAAGCATATATGGTAGAATATTTGATCCTGTACATATTTTAAAATTTCACTATTCCAATGTATACAAGTTTGATTTCATTTTTATTCCTCATACATCATGTATGTATGTAAGTATCATTTGAATTTCATTCACAAACCCATCATTTATGTATTTCGACATGTTCGACATGTTGGATAGATTGAACAATTTTGTTTATAGAGACTAATGTATCTCTTCGTAAACCATGAAAATGTCCATCCTCCCTTGTTGGGATTCGAACGCAGATCATGTGAGTGAAAACTAGGTATCCTAACTGGAATTTGTGACAATGGTGTTTCCCAATACTATTTTGTAGTCATTTTAATTGTCCCAACCATTAATGTATTTGTGCTGCACCAACCATAAATCAAAACAGGGTCTGTAACGTGGAAGGGTGCATTAAACCACTAGATCACTGGTGCAATGATGATAAAGAGCCCTGCCTATTTAATGTATTTTTGTTGGTAAAGGCGCATGTTTTAGTGATCAAGAATTGAAAAATGGGGTTTGTAACGTGGCAGGGTGATCCAGGTGGATATTAGTGGCCACCCACCTGTTCCAAATTCCAACTGGCTCATCTTGACAATTTTCAATTCAACATGTTTCTCTGTAATGGGGACATTTATTTGTAATTGTGGGTTATGCATTTCTGGGGTTGCCCTGAATCCCTACACAACATCCAGGTGGATAATGGTGGTCACCCACCTATTCCAACTAGCTTATTTTGGAAGTTTTCATGTCAGTACATCTTTTTCTAGGGTTGTTTTGGGGCCATAAACAATGTTTTCTTGGATTGACACATTCAAACTATAGACAAAGTTATATTTTGATGACATAATGCATATTTTTTGAAAATACCTTTCCAACGGGCTATCACACGCCTAAAATGAAGATCGTATGCAAAAATTACGACCCCGAGAAGTTGATGTACTAACTTACCCCAATGGGGCCCACACGAATTTTGGCGCTTCATCTCTAGGGTTAGGTTTTTGGATGTCTAGGGTTTTGGCATTCATGCTTATTAGAAAAAGGCCTTCAGAGTCTCATTGTACTCATATTCTTGCAAATGAGTGTAGTCGTCACATCCATTCTAAGAGATAAGTTGCCACCATTCTAGCGAGTCTTTCACTTTGTATTTTTACAGTCTTTGTACATTTCTTTCATTAATAGAAATCATGTATTTTTGTATTTCTCTGTTTCTAGTAATATTTATGTGCACTTCATTGTAATATCTTTGCTTTCACTTCGTTCCTAAAATCATCCAGATCGGTCATATCAGAGAAGGTTTCTCTTGATCGTTTTTCAGTGCATGTACCCAACGAGGTCCGAGTATAGCAAGTTGGGTCTCGCGCTTGTCTCTCTTGAGGAAAATATCTCTCGCATGCCCAAGAAACCCTCCATGGTGGAAGAAAATAAAAATGACAAAGCAAGAGTTTCTATTAACCTGTTTCTTGAGCAAGTTCTCATGTAACAGAGCGATGAAATGATGGAGAATTTTTCCCACATCCTTCAACATCTTTCATTAGAAACAAACACATCTTCATCAAGAAACCATTTTGGAGGAACCTCTCCGTTCAAGGTACAAGTTAATTTTGATATTCCTATATTTGTAGGTCATATAGATGTGGATGCCCTAGAAAAATGGTTAAATATGCTAGAAGGTTATTTCTCTGTTCACAATTTTTCTGACAAGGAAAAGGTCACCTTCACACTCCTCAAGGCTCTCCCCCATATCAAACATTGGTGGGAAACTTACTAGGAGAAAAATTGCATAGAGGAATCTGGAATATATGCGGTCGAGCCCACTTGTGATTTTTTGTGTGGATGCGGTCAAGGAACAATATTACCATGTTGATAACTATGAAGACCAGTACATGAGATGGACCGCACCGCGACAAGAGAAGAGCCAAACAATTTCGGAGTTCATAAATACTTTCCATACCCTGCACACCAAGCTAGGTATCAAAGACTCTGAGTGGCATCTGGTTCTGAAATATCGTGGGGCTATGCATATGTACATCCAAACTGAAATGGATTTCCTAAACATCTCATCATTGGGAGCTGCCTATCGACATGTTTTCAAAATCAAGCATAAATTTAGGAACCAAAACAAATGGGAGTTCGAGTCTACAAATCTGTAATAACCAAATCATGATAAAGACGACCCTAACTAACAACCTCCTGACAACTGGTCCAAGACACAAGAAAGGAAGGGTAAAGGAAAGATGAAGAATGACACTGAGAAGTGGTGCAACTTCCACAAAATCCCTTAGCACAACACCGTTGAATGTTGTTACGAGGAAAACATCTGTATGGCTAGGGTTAAACCACAACAGACGGAAATGATTGTAGAAATAAAATCTATTCTCAAGTATGCTATATAAACAAATATGCTAGAAAGATAAGATAAAAGGCCTACCTCTTCCAGACATTAGATCAAGTCCATTGTTGAGCACTTGATCCAAAGCAATATACCTACAACTAGTCCTCAACAACCAAGCAATGCAAGCATATGGTGATAATATATGATGTTAGCACATTCAATAGCATAATCCATCAAAATTCATAACAAATACTCCCATGGATAATAATTCAAATATTTGCAAGATATGAATTGGACGGGAAAATAGTATTTCTATTAAGATATAATCAACAAAAGTGAATAAGTTACAAACTTCTATGTCGGCACGGTTCGGAACCGAGAAACTAAGTTCCTTCCAGCTAGGCCTCCACCACTTCAATCCTCCACCAAAGGCAAGCTCATATAAGAGAGACAATGAAGTTCTCAATCAGTAAAGAAAGATCTTGGGGGTTGAACATTGTGTTTAGACTTAAAGGATAAAGGGATGCAGACTCAATGTGAAGTGAATAATTCCTCCAGAGTAACTTTGCTCTCAAAGTTTAATTCTTTCTCCTCTTTTCCATAGCTCAGATTTGGCCCATTTATAGCCTTCAAGTGGAACTGAAGAGCTGAGTCAGAATGTTTCCAGTATATGGAAGGCCAAGGATCATCGATTTTGTGATGTGACATGGAAACCCGACACCATTTTTCGATTTTGGGTACATTTCCTTATGTACACGGGTTGTAGTGGTGCAACCTGCATATACACATGTTGTATAGTAGGCAAGGTGTGCATATGTGGAAAAATTGTATTTTTAGCTCTGGGATTTTCAAAAAGGGATTTTAAGTTTGCATAGGGAAATGGAAAAAGGCCTTATGTGCAAGATTGCATGTGGTGAGCCAAATCTTGCTATAAAAGATGCCCCCTAATGTGTGAGGTCAGAGGAGTATCTGCAATGGCTGAAATACATTATAAAAACCTAGAAGTGGAGTAATGGGGACCCAACTGAAAGAACTAGTTGTTCATTACAATCTGTACTAACTTTGCATACATGGCTTCCAATTTGAATTACACTACAGATCCATGTGAAAATATACCAAACAACTTTCCATGGCCATGAATAGGAAAATACGAATGTGGTTACATGCCAAAGGTTTTCATAGTCACAAACAAGGCCCAGTAGAACCAGTCTCAAAATCAATCTCAAGATATCTATATAAAATGGAGTACAATCTGATCTCCCATGATCACTGAAGTCACACAGGTACTGGTCCAATGAAAATGTAGCAACAACTCAGGAAAGATGTGACTACATACTGATGTGTTCAAGTCTTCTACAAAATTCGTCAAAGGTGAAAGTCTACATCGTGTGAATAAAGGAGTTGAGGTCGAACATAATGAGACTTCTTTTGATTACCGGTCACTGAGGTATACCGTTAACAAATGCGAGACAACCTACCGATGATGAAAGTAGGTATCAAGGCGCTAAGTACATTCTTAAAAGTGTGAATAAAGGAGTCGGGGTCGAACACTTGAAGAATCCATCGATCATGAGACATTAATGTATTCCCAACTATCGATGGTGAGAGAACCTGCCACTAATGTCTGCAAGCCTCTAGGTATTCATAGGACTCTAGGTCTTGTTTCTAGAATATATGAGATGAATTCGATGGAAGGAGACTCATTGAAAAGAGAGCCTTAACGAATCTCTCATCATTTAGCACAAGGTATAAAGCAGGAGCTTGATGATTTCGAAGAAATCAGACGAAGAACATGTTCACGAACCAACGATCCTATGTGCCTTTTGTGTGTGCCAAGTGCAAGCATTACATGAAAAATACCCTCTAAATAACAACCAATGAGGAAAACTACTGGCAAAGGTGAGGAAACCACCAATAAGGATAATGGCATCCAACACACTGAACGAATCCCAATGTGTGAATAGATGTCTTGTCGTTGAACACAAGGGAAACCACCCAGTCAATGACCAATGCTGAAATATCGACTGTTGGGTTCAAGGTTACCTACCAATGAGGAAAGTAGGAGCAGGGTGCGTAATAGGAATACAACTTCATGTGATTCTGAGACAAATTGATGGTATGTCCAACATGCAAAGTCAATAGTTCTGAGGAATGGCTGACACAGGTTGATAGACATCCTTTGAACAAGAGCATGAGACATATGAAAGACTCTGGTAACATAGACTCAATGATAAAACCATGAGATGTAGGAGGCATCAATCAAATTCTCCATAGGGACTAGAAGAGTAACTAGTTGGGGGATAAAAATCTTTGTAACGAGCTCAAATTCCTACGGCCATGCTAAACCCAAAATTATGATGACAAGTGGACCCAATAACTTTGTGTTTTGTTCAAAGGTGACATGACTGCTGCCAATATAAGATAATACTCCCTTCCCGCCCGTATTTTTGTGTTTTATCATATTCAAATGAATGCTATGATACAGAGGAGGAAACGAGTGTTGCAAGTAAGCAAAAATAGTTCCAGCAGTGGAACATAGCTATGCTCAATGCAAGGAGGTGCATGCGGGAGATGGACACTTGAGGGAATGTTCCCTCCTAGGTATAGGGTGTCAAGTTGCAAAGGATATAAACGAGGCTCTACTTGGTTGAGGATGCAAAACTGTTGAGGCAAATGGTTTATAACCCAAAGAGAGAACCAGATATAGGCTCAATAATTAAAACAAGGGCATGATATGCAATCACAAGTTAATGCCAAAAAATGTCATTTTTTGTAATCTTAGTCTACTTGGTGTGAAAAAGGGATAAAATTGTACCAAATAGACGTCCTTTCAAATCCAATTTACGAGTGTGAAAGAGACAAGTTCACTCAACAATCTTTTTGCTTTTTGAAAACGAGTCGGAAAAGAGATTAACTAAGACTCAATACCTTTCAAGTCCAATTTAACGAGTGTGAAAGGGACAAATTCACTCAGAAATATTTTCTCTTTTTAGATGAGTCTGAAAAGAGATTAAATTAGACTCGCTTGGGAGTTTCTAGGTGACACGTCACGGGGGAGGCCAAGGCACCCATGCCATACTTCTATGAAATGTCAGTATCTTACGAATAACTGACACAAGCTTGGGAAAACCCAAATCTCTCCATGTCGAGGAGGATAAAGTGCTAGCAGAGGGTACTGTCTCCATGATATATCAGATGATGTCTCTTACTTGAAAGGACATAGGCGGAGGCATAGGATACCCCACAAGACCATCCCAATCAAAGGGAACTTCTCTAGGACTTGGAGGGAGAGTAATCGAGGAGAGTAAAACTCTCTCTTGTTCAAAATGTGCAGAATCATAAATGATAACGACATGGTTGAAGGATGAAACACCCTCCAAAAAGAGATTTGGACTGTACAAAGGTTGCACTTGTACGACCACTTCTTCAAATCTGGGTTGAATAGGATGCATGATAATAGGGACATGAGACACATCACCCTC
>SNQJ01S0006359.1:87761-97912 GCA_010110895.2 Picea sitchensis
TAATATATTGTATTATTTAGGAAAATATACCAATGGATTACACCATATGCTCATTGTAACAATGTAAACTATCCATATATTTAATCGACAACGTAACATTTTATGGCACCAAACAATGCAATAGAATAAGAAACATGTCATTGTAGACTAGTGTGTCTCACCCAAGGGGATTTGTTATTGGCATAAAACTAGCCAAATTCCCAATAACATTGGCCACCATTGGCTGAGCTAACCCCTTGGGATTATAATTGTGTGTGTATGTGTGTGTGTGTGTGTGTGTGTGTGTGTGTGTGTGTGTGTGTGTGTGTGTGTGTGTGCGTGTTCAAAGAAAAACCATCATTTCAAATCATGGTAGAATGTATAAGTGAAAAAACACTTACATACCCTAGAAACATATCAGAGAAATAAAATAAAATAATTAAAAAAACTTTCTACACTTCAAAAAAATCCCTTTAATTACTCTTAAAAAAAATTCCAAGATTTTTTAATCTTAAATTTATTTACTAGTTCGTGTCACTCAAAGGTCTTGAGAATTAAAAATAAGAACACATCATTACATAAGAGATAAACAAAATGAAGTGTATTGAAACATCCTTTTACTATTGAGATGATGGGGTATTATCAAATTCAACCTCTTCTTTCACAATTTTTCTCTTTGTTACCCCATTGTAATAGATACATTTCCCTTATCTAGTCTAATGCAGATTATCATCTGATGCATATGCAAGTGTGCAGAATGATATTGCAATGTAATAACAGTGATGACCAAACACATGGCATGAATAAAATAAATATTTTCATAACATAAAATAAACATCGATTTTGCATATTAATAGACAACAAATAAACACTTATTTTTTATTCAATGAAGGTCCAAACAAATAGTTGCATAAGAGAAATATTCCACCAAACTGTAGGAACTTACAATAGGTACCACCCATTATTTGGGCTATGAGGCCACCAGGGTGAAGGAAACAAGCTACAAAATTTCCCCTCTCTCAACCCATCCCATTTGGTTTCATGCTCAACAAATCTAGTCACCATAGAGCATCATAGGCATCTCATTCAAACACCAACAACAATGGCACTCTCGTCCACTACCCCACACAACACAATAGTCCCTCAAGGAACGCTTCCCTTATAGTGCTCTTTAGTGTGTGTAGAAATACCACATTTTGTCATACTTTATCTGAGACATACCTACAAATAAAGACACGGCTTCTCAACCATCTAAAAGTAGCAAAGGGAAAAAATTATTGGGTATCTTATCTTTTCCAACCATTTTTACTCACCCATCTCCAAACCCTTCATCTGAGTCTTTTTTGTTCCATAGAAAGATTCAGACAACCTACAATCATTCCTCTCATATTGCTAATTATAGTCAATTTTTAGGTTTTGCTTCCATGGATGACAATATGAACACAATCATAGCATGCACCCACATGAACATGTGTCATCCCCCCAAAGAACATGTGAGTTCTAAAATGAATTCCTATGTCAAATGGATTGATAAGGTGGGTGAAATGATGGCTAAAAATGATTCTAACCAATGGTTATATGACTCTTATAGTTCAGAATTGTGTGTACTCGACTCATGCTTCCATTACAATAAGAGAAGACTACCTATCAACACCCTTACAGACATTCAATGATTAGGTTAAGAAGTCAAATAAGGTACATGAATGAGTTAAGGTGCATGTTAGAAATACAAGATGAGTTCTAAGGTTAACATTTGGTAACATAGGGTTACCTTCCTTTAGGCTCCCTTTCCTCTTCCTCTCAAGTGGAATCATAGCCCCTCTAATGCTCTACACAACCATTATTGGAACATTTTATTATCATATTTAGCATTGATATTTACATATATATAGTCACCATGACCATCCTAACACACGATCCATCTATTTACAATAGACGTGCTTATTCATTCCCTAGTCGATCCTTGGCCTTGAGCTCAACACTAGGAATCTATACTAGCATATTTTCAACATTTACATAATTTGATATAATACATGACATGGGTCAAAACTGGGGACATTACAGAAAATCTATAGAAACTATCTAAGATAGGGATAGAAATTAGAATTTGGAAGGAAAAATAGCACCAGAATTTCATTCCCTAATTTCTTGCAACATCATAGTCTCTTCAACTATCTATTGTGCTTCCTTTGACATACCATGTTATTCCTCATTCAACTCTCTATATATGTCAGTGTAAGAGATAGTCTCAAATAAATTGACCACCTCTTTTGGTTGATCACCTATGGGCCTCAGAGAAATATTAGATAGTTGAGTTGTGCCTTTCATCAAATTTATAATTGAACTAGAATCCCTAAAGATTTGTAAATATTTTACGTTCTTGTCAATTACACACCTTAGAAGGAATCTTAAAGCCATATATTGGACATTATTGTTAGTCCCTTCTCCTAATCCAATTTAAACTTTACACTATGAGAATCTAAAATATAGAATATACCTCCAACACTACTAAAATCTAGCTATTTTTTATTGTCTCCATCAATTCTTAGTATTTGGTGATTTCCAACTCTTCAATCTTTCTAATTTTCTTTTCATTTGAAGACTTTTTAAAGATTGAAAAAAATCAATCTATTTCGTGAGAAACATTGAAAAGGTAACATCAAGGTTTTGTTCTCCCTTCATAGCACACTAAGGAAAATATTGGATCATGCAAAGGATACCATAAATCCGATATTACAAAAGGAGTAAATTCGATCCTTTGTTCATGTGGCAAACAATATATTGGTGAAACTAGAAGATCCTTCCAAGTAAGAATAAATGAACCTTGCATTGATATTAGACATAACCGAATTAAAATATTATCCTTGGTCGAACACTCTCAAGACAGGTGTCACCATATATGCATTTAAGATACCAAAATCGTCGCCAAACTAGATCATTATGGGAAAAAAAAGTATGGGAGGCCATGGAGATTGAGCTAAATCGAAACAATCTGAATAAAGATGATGGTTTAAAAATGAGTGAAGCTTGGAAACCTATCTTGCACAATCTCGAGATTAGGAAAAATAATTAATAGTCCAAGCAATTAACATAGGTCGGCTGTAAAAAGTCTGATCCACACTATAAGACTGGATTACAATTTATTATTCTTAAAATGATTTACTATCTAAGTGAGCTAAATAGACTCGTGAGGATGATCCCAGCTTAGGGATCAAAACGTTGAGTGTACAAAAACCCTAACATAGTTTTCCTTCTCTATCAAATTGCTATTGTGTAAAAACATGAATAAACTTAAAGTAGGTATATGTTTTTCCTCAAATAACTAATAATTCCTTGCTAATCAAATACCCCAAATAATAATAGATGGAAAATCCTTGAATTCCTTTAGTTAATCTCTCTTGTTTAGCTAGGTTACTAAACATTCTTTCGTAATTTCTCCTACCCATCCATATTTTACTCTCATTGAAGACTCATCTTTTGTCCAAATTTGACTTGCATAGGGAAATTTTATGTAGATGGGAGATTATTTCATCATCCTATCCACACATAATGAATATCTTCGGGCCCTCTCAACTTCATTTTTTCAAAACTTCCATGTCAAATATTTGTTCTTAATGGTTAGCCACATAAATATTCTAGTATTTTTGGGTGCTTTGAGTTTCTATAACACTTTTGACAACCAATTTGGTTCTTGGTTTTCATACGAGAGCATTTATTGATAACCTAAACATGATGTATATTCTCCCAAGGTCTAGTTTTTAGACCATACTATGGAGTCTTCTTCCTCCCTTGTTTGAACATTACTCTAATGAAGACTATCTACATAGGACTACCATAACTATGCATTTTCTCCTTCCAACCCAAGTCTTCATGCACTTACCCAACCTTGTTTCCATATACTCATTGTTTCATATCTACTACTTGTTTTAGGGTGTAATAACCTTTCACTTTTTTATGATGTCCATCAACCCCTCTAGAATTACGTGCATATTCCCACAATCAATCCAATGGTCCACGCCAATTTTGACTTATGCATCATTTCCCACCTTCCATACTATCTAGTTTCATGTCACAAGGAAGGCTAGGAAAAATTCTTTCCACTCAGAAGAGGCGTTAGATATGGTCTTCCTTGGACTTCTTATCTAGTTTATTAAATTTCCATGCCTCATATATTTATGCACTATTATTTATTTCCATAAACCTGTGTATTTGATTATCCTCTGCAACTTCTTAGCTACCAATGATTTCCCAAAGAAGTGAATGTTCTTTAAACATCAACCACCTTCCTCTTTTGGGTTTGGTATATTCTAACACTTTACAAGGAGTACACCTTTAGTATCATTTTCCCCTATCCACGAGAATTTGAAACACCTTTTTCTATGACACCCTTTGTGAAATAAGATAGATAATGTCGAGATATCAGTATGGCCTCTAGTACTAAATTTACCAATGTCAATTAACCTTTGATCAGAAACCATTTGTTACACCAATGGTTAATTCTAGCCTCTATTTTCTCTATAAATAACCATGTCTGATACGTGAACCCATATCCATTTAACTTTAATAAAAAATCCTGAATATTTAAATCCCATCCAAAAATCAATTTGCTTGAACGAAAAAAATCAATTATAGCTAGGACTCTTTCTTTGTTTCCAGACCACTAAAGGAAATTACAAATTTATTTACATTTATTTCCATACCAAAAGCAATTATATATATATCTAATATCTCGTGGAGTTTGTTTACTTCTATTCATAATCCATTACTAAAAAAAATAGCATCTTCTACAAACAAACTATGAGAAAGGAAGAGGTGCCTCCCCATATTTACTCTTGATATAGCTCCATGTGATGTCCCCTTCCACTTGATCATGATGGGAGGATGACTTAGTAGCCTATATGACTCTCGTAGGCTATAATCAGTGAATAAAAAGGGAGTCAGGGGGTTTATTTGAAGTCACTTAGCGAGGAGATGTTATATTTCTAAAGTGACATTAAGTAAAAGGGTAATAAATTAACTTTTAGATTAATAGTTACTTAAACATTAGTAAAAAGTGACTTTTAATCTTTAAGAGAAAATTAAAAGGGGAATAAGGGTTATGTTGGATTAAGTCAAAGAGGAAAGATCTAGATGGGAAAAGGGGGCATTGAAGAACTATAAAATGAGGGGTAGTGCTCCACTTTCCTCATTATGTTTTGGATTGATCTCTTGTTGGAGTGCTCTTGTGAGCCAAGGTGTTCGTTGGGTTTTGGCATAGACCCTTCCATTTGAGTTTAGTTTCGTTGGTACAATATCCACCATATATAGACAAGGAGGAGGGTCCATTCAGGATCTTCATTTGAGCTTCATCTTGTGGTTTGATCTTATCTTGGAGGTGTATCAAATTTCTTAGGAGCTGTGTGGGGTTTCCTTGAGAGGGGCATATTCATATTTTGCAGGGTCGTGAGGGTTTGGAGGATGTCGTGATTCATATTTTGCATGGCCATGAGGGTTTGGAGGAGGACGTGAGGGTTTGTTGGAGGATCGATAGCCTTTGGAGGTTCATTGATGGTAACTTGAGGAGTCAATCCCTCTTTATGTAGAGTTGTAAGGGTTTGAAGGATGGTTGTGAGCCTATTCTTGGAATTTTGAGGCTTGATCTTCTCTTGAGGAGGTCGATATTGATTTGAGGAGGTAGTGTGAGGATTAGAGAGGCCCTTGGAGCTGGAAAACATCATATTTAGAGAAGCTTGAGGCTGGGCATTATCCTTTCTGCAGTGTGGAGGATGACGTGTCATCTCTAGAGGTGATTGTGGCATCTTCCAGGATTTTGGCTTGAGCATCGTTGTGTTTTCATTGATGCATTGCAACTTCCATAGCAGCCATTAAAAACTTGTTATTGTTTTGTTCGGAGGTTCCATTCATAATAAAATTCCCCCATATTTTTTATACTATTTCATGCATGCCTAGATTGCATGCAATATGTTTGAAGAAAGTCCATTAGTAGAATGTATGCAAACTGTTTGTAAAAAGTTGTCAACCATTTTATGGCATAAAGAACATGTGTAATGCAATTTTTTTGACAAAAGTACACATCCAAAACACCTAATTGTACAACAAAGAACTAATATCCTAGCCTAGCACACTTGGGGATATTACACTCCAACTCTTATAGCCTTTAGTATTTCCCACTGAGGTATTCAACAATAATTGAGAAAATCAATGGTGATAGGGAACAACCTTGTCTCAATCCCCTTGAAGGATCGAATAATTTGGATGTCGGACGATTTATAAAGAAAATCGATGTCAAACATCCCATGTTCCATTTGACAATATCAAAATTGAATCCCACATGAAGAAGCATCAACCTAATATATAGCTTTTGCCAGATTAATCTTCGTAAACATTACTAGGAGCATTTTTGTTTTTATAGTATGTAACCCTTCTTGAGCCACTCCAATAGCCTCATGAATATGTTTTCCAGCTAAAAAGGAAAATTGTTTCTGGGATATAACCTCTGAAAAATTATTTTTAACTCTTACTACCAAAACATTTACCATGATCTTGTAGATACATGAGTTGCATAAGGAGATCAACTTGAATTCATTAAAGGTTTCCAATTTTTTTTTTTTGGAATAAGAAATAAAAAGGTGGTGTTGAAAACTCCCAGAACTTTCCTTGAATTCCTTGATTCTTCAATCACTTGATAAGATCTTCTTCTACTAATTCATAGAATCTAATGAAGAATTATATTGGTTGTCCATCTAGTCCATGGATTTTTTCCTTTTTAAGTGAACAACTTTAGAATTTCAACAATGTTGTCTCTATCTAACTTAGTGTATATCGATTGGAAGTGGGAGACTCCCATATCAACTATCTCATTAAACTTCCTAACTTTAATACTAGTCTTTTTCATCTCCTATGTTGTATTTACTCTATTTACGTGATTTGCATAAATATGAAAAAAAATGGCATTTCATCTCCTTTTTCTAGCCAGATTGACTTGCTCTTCATTATCGATTATGCTTGTACCCAATCCAACATCTTCTTCTTAGTATTTTCCAGTCCGCTTAACCATAATTTATGCTCTTTACTAAAAATTCCACCCACATTATTCTCACAAAAAATTTCTATCTTGCTTTCCACTTCTTTTAATTCCTTGTCCAAATTCTTAAATTTATTAGAATCCCATGCTAACACTACAACTTTTACTTTCTTTAATGTTGTTTAAAATTGATAGCTTGTCAATCCCCTTAAGGTATCATCAAATATAACCCACTATTTTTTTACCAATTTTAGACATTCCTCATCCTCTAACCATGTTTGACTAAATTTAAATGGGATTGTTGGCTTCAAGTCTTGATTCTCTATCTAAATTAGAATGGGCATATGGTCTAAGTAACCTCTAGCTCCACCCAAGATCTAACCCTATCTAATTCCATCATTAATTTTTTTTGTAACCAGGAACTTGCCAAGTCATTTTGATACCCCTGCTTCACCCACTCTATTGTTTCTCCAAGTAGGCACAAGTTTTATTGGTTCAACATCCACAAAACCTACTTCCTCTATCTTGTATATAAATAAATCTACAAGTCTATCCTACCTTGCTATTCTCCCCACACCTTTGATATATTAACTGTAAAATTTAGTTTTCCCCTTATAATAACCCTCCCATTCTTTATATAGTTCAGTGAAAAAAATTCCTCCCATAAAGATTTTCTCTCTTCGTATGGTCCATAACTATTATCATAAAGATATTCTATTGTGGTTATTGAACTAAGAATTCATTCTAGATACTTGGAAAGAGGGATTTAGAATGGGTATTAACTTTTTCCACCAAATTAACAGACCCCCTAAATTTCCCATAGCTTCTATATATAGGAAGTTCCACTCCTTCATGATTTTTTCTAGGGTTCCTATCACTTTTTCCCCTCGCCCATTATTTTTTGGAGAAAAAAGACATTAGGTCTATGCAATTCCACCAATTTCACCAAGGCTATCCTTGTAAAGGGGATCTTAAAACCTCTTCTATTTAAGGATAATGCAATCATGATTTCACCTTTAAGGAGGTTTTTCTTGCTCTAAGGACCCCTTTTATAAATTTGTGTTTCCCTCCTTGTATTTATTTTAGGGATTTTTCTTGGGCATATTGAAGGAAGATTTCCTATCAACAAAATTTGTAAGAGGAATTGTAATTGGATCCATCCCCATAAACACTTCTATTCCCTCTTCCCTTGTGTATTTTTCTCCCTTCTTGGGATGGAGTCAATATCTAGCTATGGGTTGGCTCGAAGTTGGTTCCTCTAAAATGAATTCAAATAGGCTCATCTTTAGGTCATAGGAAGCCTCCATAACTTTCTTCCCTTATTGTAACTAATTAATTGGAATGTTCTCTTTATGAGAATTGGGATATTTCTCAATTCTCCCAAAACCTCTTGGGAATCAATATGTCCCTTCCCCTTTGAGGCCTTTACATGATTTATATTGGATTCCATTGGGGATGGCCATATTTATTTATCTTTAAAATCAAAGCCTTATTTTTTTGAATTAATATGGGATTCATATATAACAAAGATAAAATCAACAATATTTTCCTCATAAGTATGCAATTCTTCTTCCAATTGCATCATATTTGGATTTTTCCTGGAGTTCTTATGATCCTCATTTTGTTGCAGTGGGGAGTCTTCAAAGTCCTTTAGTTTCATCTCATCAACTTATGAATCACCCTCTTCTTTGTCTAGATTATTTCTTTGATTGCCTTAGAATATTTTCATACTTACACCACTTACATGCACATGATTTCTTGTGGTTCCCTCCTTCCCCACAATTAGACTTCCAAAAACCTTGTCCTCATTGTTCTTCTAGATTGCCTTTTTTTTTTCAAACTTTACAAGTGAATGGTTGAATGCAATCTTCCAATAAGTGCCCATACACATGAGACCTAGCACACCATATTGTGATCTTGACATAATCCACATTTTTCTTGTGGAGTTTCTTCCCCATTTTAGTCTCAATATAGTCTGGAAATCCCTATTTAATATCTAGTTCTACCAAAATATGAGTTATAGACCCATGCACTATGGATTTGTATGACTCATCGATGTTTATATTCCTACCCATATTATCCCATATATCTTGTAAAATATTATTAGACCATAACTCCAACGAGAGCCCCAATAACTTCACCCATATGGGTTGTTTAATGGCCACTTCAGACCTCGGGTTAAAACACACCATCCATTTCTTTAGTGCCATAACTATATGATCCCAACACTAGGTCCTAATTATAATCAAATCTATATCTTTCTCAATTTTAAACATGAAACCCATCCATCCCCTCAACATCAAATGAAACTTTGGTGCATACCCCAACACCAGTGCCCATAAATTTTTCAACCAAACATTTAGAGGATTTACCCCATCTACCTTCCATAGAACCTCCACAACATGGATTACACTTGATACTCCATTATCTGTTCCAAATATGCATCTTCCCTTACTACCATTTCAATTAGGGCCCTCCTTTGTTTCACTCACCTCTTATTATTTCTACCACATTTGTCATGGGTTTCTCCGCCCTACATTCTTCGATCTCCATTAACCCACACAAAGCTTCAAAATCTAGTTTACTACTTATGAATCCAAAGCCCCTAAAATCTTTCTCCAAGCTTGAACCATTAAGTGAAACTTTTTTGTTCAAGACATCAATTGTATCAGCTTCCCTAATAACATGTGTCTCAAGATTTTTGTATGTTGAAAATTTTGATAAGAGAGAGTAATTGATAACAATTAATTCATCCTCCTCAAGACTCCTTCCCCTAGCTTCAAACACCTCCTCATTGTCATGGACCCTACAACACATACTCCTTGCATCTTTACATATGCCAGTATTATCAACATCACTCTTGGAACCAGATTTTCAATCTTTTTCCAAAGTTTTTTTCTCTCTCAAATCAAAACCCCCCTTGTCATTGTTATTCTTTGACTTGTTGTTGTTGGGTATGTGTTATATTCTTTGCACGAGTAGTAGTGTCTGAGTGCTTGTGTCGGGCGCGCAAGGGGGTTAGAGGGGGGCCGCTAGGCCCCCCCTCGGGGGGTGCCGGGGGGCGGAGCCCCCCGCGCGGGGGTTCAGGGGCAGTGCCCCCGAATTTTTTTTTTTCGGGCCGACATATTTTCGCCGGGCTGAGCCGACA
>SNQJ01S0006359.1:106939-136472 GCA_010110895.2 Picea sitchensis
TGTTGCACTGCGGAAGCCCCTCTATGCTTAAATAATAAGAGTGAAGGGAGCTCTAACTGGATAGTTCATAAGGCACAATACTTGCTAAGGTTTTGCAAATGGGGTAGCAAGCTATGTGGGCTTGATTGTGGGGAAAACTCCATAGTTAAGCGCGTTTGAGCCAGAGGCATCTTGGGATGGGTGACCATCTGGGAAGTCTTGGTTACCGGGTGCAAGCCCCGAAAGTGATGATTGATGCTATGCGATTCATTTCGTTGGTTTCAATCCCATTTCTTCATCCCTGTGAGCATCACCCGATGCAATGAGTGCTAAGTGGACTATTCAAATCATGAGAATTATTGGTCAGTTGTGACTAATACTCATGGATATGGGTCATAGATTAATGACTTACACTACGCAGTTAATCCCAAAAATGATATCTAATATGTTGCACTGCGGAAGCCCCTCTATGATTAAATAATAAGAGTGAAGGGAGCTCTAACTGGATAGTTCATAAGGCACAATACTTTCTAAGGTTTTGCAAATGGGGTAGCAAGCTAAGTGGGCTTGATTGTGGGGAAAACTCCATAGTTAAGCGTGCTTGAGCCAAAGACATCTTGGGATGGGTGACCACCTGGAAAGTCCTGGTTACCGGGTGTTTCAATCCCATTTCTTCACCCTTGTGAGCATCACCAGATGCAATGAGTGCTAAGTGGACTATTCAAATCATGAGAATTATTGGTTAGTTGCGACTAATACTCATGGATATGGGTCATAGATTAAATCATGGATATTTTTTTGGACAAAATTATGGCTAAATAACAACAATTTGATGCTAATGTGATTGTGACCAAGAGATGCTAACTTAGATGTAGTGTTGATCATTGTATAAAAAATTCCATTAACATTTCTTATGGATCTTATTAGCTACCAATTTAAATTTTTGACCCAAAAAATGAGAATTTGAAAATACATTGTATTAGTAAGACTTAATTCATAAAGATAAACAAATAAGCTTTTATTGTTCACTCCATTACTAGCAATTGTCATATCTTTTTAAAGAGTATCTCAACTCCAAAAAACACTACAATTAAAATTGTAATTAACTAAACTACAATGACAATTTTTTTAAAATGTACCTCCTAAAACATTGCAACAACACAAATGCTTTTCAATATGGAAGTTACATTTAAGCTTTAAAATTTATAGATTCAAAGTCAACATCAAAAACTCATTTTCATATTCATAAAACACTTCACATAAACCAATTTAAAATAAAAATAAAAATCCCATCTTAACACTAATCTTTATATTCATAAAACACTTCACATATTCACATAAACGAATTTAAAGTAAAACTCAAAATCTCATCTTAATATTCATAAGCTAATCTTCATATTCATAAAACACTTTACATAAACGAATTTAAATTTAAATTAAAAATCAAAATCTCATCTTAACATTCATTCAACACTTTGACTAGTGCAAATTCAATGTTAAAGTTCAAGTCAAATCTAAAAAAATATATCTTATTGAAATTTAATTGAATCACTTTGATTTCAGTACTAATTCAAAGTCAAAACTTAGATAATTCTTCATTAAAAGTCAAAGTCAAATTTATGAAAAAAGAAATATTATTGAATTTTTTTGAAATTTAATTAGATGAATTTGATTTCAATTTCTACCCATTCAAATTCAAAATCAAAATTTAAAAAAAAAAATGTAAAGTATCGTATTGAAATTTACTTCTATTGATTTGTTATAATTTGACGTGTGTTAAATGCTTACTTCCATGATAACGTATAGCATCAAATAAGACAATCATATCTCAACAATTGCCCATGGTTGACCTGATTGCAATTGGAGTTGGGACCAATTCAATGGCCCTCCAAAGTTTCAATGTGATAATTGCAACCCAAAATCTTCGATCATCAATGAATAAATAAAACCCAATGATCTAGTATTTCATATTTCAATTCTTATTACATCATTTTTCACGCCTTGCTTTCCGCCATATGTGACTTGGGCAGGTCGTTTCTAACCGTCCCTTCTGGGCTGAGGGAGCCCAACTCGGCATTGGAGATCGACATCTCGAATCTTTGAACAATTCTCGAGCCACCCAAATAATTTTCAGTACATAATATGAGCTCGGATTCGATCAATCCTCTGCAACGTATTTGGCGGAACAGGATGTTCAACCACGAAGAGTATCGGCTGCTAGGCAGACACAGGAACCCCAGATGGCGCCAGGGCCGAAGCGGGACTGCAGTCGTGGTATTCGCTGTTCTCCTTCTCGCAATTACTGCATGGATTTCTATTGTGTTTTGGCCAGGTAGTTACTGTTTTCATAAAACCGAAAACTCGCAAGGAAACCCAATATCTTCATTCCCATGGCAGCCATTCGATAATCCCCTATCTGAAACCGATATACCCAATACCGCTTTCATTCGTTTAAACCCCAAGTTGTCCCGGGGTTCTTTAACCATAAACCAGGTGGTTTTTGGCATAGCAGGATCGGTACAGCTGTGGCCCAAGCGGAAGGAGTTTGTGAAGCTCTGGTGGCGGCCAGATGAGATGAGGGGCCACGTCTGGCTGGAGGAAACGGTTTCGGATGAAGACCTCAGTTTGCCCCCCATTAGGGTTTCTGAGGATACCTCTAGGTTTTCCTACACAAACCCGGATGGGCACCCTTCTGGGGTCAGGATTGCCAGGATTATTCAGGAGAGCTTTGTGCTTGGGTTGCCCGATGTCAAGTGGTTTGTGTTGGCCGACGATGATACTGTTTTCAATGTTGAGAATTTGATATCTGTTTTGAGTAAATATGACCCTTCGGTGATGTATTACATTGGGAGTGCATCTGAGAGTCATTCGGCGAATACTTATTTTAGCCATTCCATGGCTTATGGTGGTGGGGGGATTGCTATCAGTTATCCTTTGGCAGAGGAACTTTCTAATATGCAGGATGAATGCTTGGAGCGGTATCCACAATTGTTTGGGAGTGACGACCGGCTCCATGCTTGTATTTCTGAGCTAGGTGTTCCTCTTACCCGAGAACCAGGATTCCATCAGGTAATTTTCAATCTCTTTCTTTAAAATAATGACTCTTGTAATTATGCTAATGCACATGAAAAAATACACCATATATTCATACATCAGCAGGCCAAGACATGTTGATTGCCCCTACCTACATAGACAAGGAGGGCCAGCATATCTGCTTTGACACTGATTTAAAGAGAGTTATTATCTTTTCTAAATAGCCTTATCCTAGCTGAACACTGTATTGCTAGATCAGATTTAAATGCTGTGAGTTCACCCAATCACCTTTTGCGCCAGTAGGAAATGCCAGTCAATCTTATAGTATCCCGAATATTTCTACCTGCCTACTTAATCTTCTATCTGTTTCTAGAAATGATCCCTTTCCAATTGAATGGGGTAACAATCAGAATGTGATACTCTGCAGAAACCCAATCCCATAAGCTTCAGCACACCTTGCATTCCCATAAAAATTATTTGTTTTCGCCTCTTTTCATATTTAAATCATTTAGCCCATAGCTTAGCCCAATCTGGTCAGACTGTGGGAGCAATTGCACTTTCACAGTTGGACTATAGCCCAAACGGGCGAGACTTTGAGAACTATTGCACTTTAGCAGTTGGACTATAGCTGGAGACACAATGAAGATATAATTATGATTATGCCTCTTTTCATATTGAGTTAAGTTGTTACTACTTTTCTCTACTTATATAGCTGCTTCTCATGTGTCTATTGATAAGTATTTCAAGGAAATTCTTGTTGGACTCCTTTAAGGAATCTCTCAAAGACATGTTTGAACAAATTTTATTTATCATGCCTATTATTCATATGGTTCCTCTACAGCTTATCTGAGAATTAAATCTTAGAATACACCTTACCAAAGATAATTTACTTCAAATAATCCTTTTTAATGGGCAGTGCAAGTGGTTTATGCAATTGAGAAAGAACAAAGCATTGCAAAGTTCAAACTCTTTATGCTACCCGTCGTGTTGATTCTCCAAATGTCTATCTCATAGGACAAGTTCTCTAAAGAGGTGCATCCTTTGTTGGAATTGGTTTCCATAATGGACCAAGTTTGCTATGTAGCAAAGGGAGGAAGTCATCCCGTCAATGAAAATATTTTATGAAAGGTTGTAAAGGTCGGATTGAAAGGTGAAGCAGCCTGGTAGTGTCAGTCTTTTTCTTTTTTTATCTAAAACTATCCCTGCATAAGAAAATTCTTCATCTGACTTTTTGCCCATGTTATTTTATTGAAAATTTCTGTTGTGTTCTTTGAAATGTATGAAACGTCTTGAGTATTTAGGTTCATTATATTATTCTTATTTGTTTCTGGAAATGTTTGACAGTGGGATGTTCGCGGCAATGCACATGGGCTTTTGGCTGCTCATCCAATTGCTCCTTTTGTCTCTTTCCACCATGTGGAAACTCTTAACCCCATATTTCCAAAACATAAATCACTGGATGGACTGAAACTTCTCATGAAAGCAATGCGGACAGATCCTAGTGGCTTTTTACAGCAGTCAATATATTACGACCATAAGAGATGGTTGACCTTTTCGATCTCAATGGGTTATGTTGTCCAAGTTTTTCCACAGATAATCCTTCCTCGAGAGCTTGAACGCTCTGAACGCACATTTACAGCTTGGAATAAATTGGATACTAGTTTCGAATTTGATTTTGATACCAGACCCCCTCAGAGACTATTTTGTAAAAAGCCGTTACTTTTCTTTTTGGAAGACATACAAAAAGCAGGAAATATGACCGTGAGTACCTACAAACGAGACACACGAAGGGACAATCTGAAAAGAGCATCTTTTTGCTTTTCATGGGCTCTCTCTCCATATGATGTGCAGAATATACAAGTTGTCAGCAGACCCATGAATGAGCATTGGCATTTGGTATGACTTTTATAATTAGGACTCTTCTTTTTCATAGCAGCTTGTATGAAAATATTTACTGTTCTTATTGTTTATAACATACATGATCCTTCAAGAAAGCAAAAAATCTGACTTATATTTCTAAATAATCTTCTTTGATGTATCTACTATCAGGTACCAAGACGACAGTGCTGCCAAATGACAGAAACAAAGAATAAGGTTCTAGGACTAATGGTTGGCCCATGTGAACAAGGAAGCATTAGCTCTGGTTCAGTGACTTTGTGAACTCAAATCAGCAGTATCATAGATGACTCATTAAGTCAACCAGAGATTGAATTCTATAGAAAAATGATCTTTCTAAGAATTTCTGGGGGGGCCCTCATGCATTAGTAAGGAACCATAAAGTATTGATTCTTGCATGATTATATAACATATGCAGATGTTATCACTTTGGGCATCGGTCTGGGTCATATTTCTTTATCAGCATAATCCGTGATAGGCCTCTGTTTCCTTGTATGATTTCATCCTTCTAGAGCGCACCATTTTGTGCTCACTCAATTCTTTGCTTCCATTTTTCCCAGGGACGAGTTAGCGATAGTGCCAGACTTCATATACTTTTTCTTCCTGGGTCTAATTCCAATGTGCAATCACGAATAAGCACAATTGTCCATCTAAATTGTACTAAAGACAATATAATTCCACTGGGTAGCTTACTTGGCTGGAGATAAATTTGAGGCCCAGTTGATATGCAATTTTAAAATTACTTGTGCAACTGTATTTCTAATTATTGTAGAGGGAAATGTCATTGGTAGAGAAAGATGAATTTTAAAACACGAGTTAAGAAAAGCATTTTGTTAGATATATACCTCAAATATTGGTTGCTAAACATGTGGCTTTGCAAGCTCTCACTAGTTGTCATGGTGGCAATCATGCTCATCACAAGCCATAGCCACCTTGGCCACATGTTGCAGCCATTGTATAATTTAATTTTAAATATAGTTTTGACAAGTATTTAAATTATAGATAGTTGGTTGGAGGTGTTCACTACATTTTTGTGTTATATATAACGTGACCTTTTTCATAATGAGTACATTTCAAACTTTTCTTTAAAATGACCATAAGTTAAATATGTTTATTATTCACCGCCCAAGTAGGGAATATAGTAATCGAAGTGCCATGTAGTCGTATTTATTCCTTGATATGACTCTTTGAGCTATATATTTCCACTCATATACGACATGTAATCCTAAGTTTTTAGCTCAACCATCTTATTGTCAATTGTCTAACAACCTATCATCAGAATGGGTTCTTCAACTAGCAATGCACACTCTCGACAAATGTTTGAAATGATAAATGTTTACATATAATATCACCTTGTATTTAATACCTGTTTGTAGTGTTAATGCATTCCCTGACATCTCCATGTTGCATGCTCAACACATGACACGAACAAAGTCTACTCTTGACATGAGCCTTGCTCCTCTTCCGCCTGCCACTAAAATTAGAGGATTGATGCAGTGTGTACTCGGTTTCTCGAGAATTTGGGAAGGTGTTGCAAGTTGGAGTATGGCATTACTGTGGTTTTTCCTTATCCCACTACTTTACTCATCTTGCTTCCCCATCGTTGATGCTTGGCTTCTAACATGCCATAGGCTGCCATCAATTTCAGTTTTCTAAGCATGCAAATGTTGTCGAGATCACAAAGGCATCTAATCAATGTGACTGTTATTCTCAACCTTAACATTCCATATGAAATGAACCTGATTTGTAAATAGGTACTGTCAAGCAATTGCAAAGCAAGATAGTTGTTGATTTACTAAGGAAATTGCAATAGTGGAGATGAGATTTGTTTCACCCGAAGCAAGGTCTAGGAAAAACGTATAGTGACAACTTTGAGACGAGATCGAGAGGTAGCAACACAGATCTAGTAGGAATGGTTCTACTTGGTTTGCCCTCTAATTTGTCTTTTTCTTTAGTTTTAGATTCACTATCAAAAGATTCTGCCTAGAAAATAAGGAATCCCTACACCATCACCAAGTCCAGGGAGTGCTAGTCTGAGCAAGGGCATGGAAAATTCCTAGAAACCCTCCAACTATGGGGTAAAAAATTACATTGTCTTTAAACTTGGTTTCATGTCCAGGCCCTTCATGTGTAGCGTCATAAAAGGGTGAAGACATAGATGCTTTCTCTACAAACTTATACATTTGACTCTTGAACATTACAATGTTAGATGCCCATATAAAAAGGGAAAAAATCTCTAAAAGAGAATAAAGAGGAATTTACACAGAAGGTACCATATGAAAAGCATTCAAAGTTTACATATTGAACTAGAGAGATGGGAGAATAAATTCCAAAGTGTTTACCTCTGCTTGAAATAAGCTTCAATTTGTACACTTATTGTCGAGCTTTGTATACAAATAAGCTTCAATTTGTGCAAAAAAATATAGAGCCGCACCATGTCATATTAATACATTTTTTAAATATGCACAAAATAAATAAATAACACTTGATGTGGTGGTGGAAGAATTCCTCGTCTCTGTCACAACATCAAGTTATCCTATGTGAAGATAAAGTGAGAGAAGATGAGATGAGATTAGGCATATGAAGATGACTTAGCAAATACACAAAGATGTTTGTTATGCTCCAAATTTGGGTACCTTGGCAACCGATATAGTGACTATGAAATGTTTCGCAACCAATGGTCTTTGGGCTTGTCTTGTGGCAGTTTTGGGAATTAGTCCATGATGAATACCCTTTTTGGTATCTTGAAACTTGCTAATTTTCTCTTGCATAAGCCCCTAATTTCACTTCCAGTGATAGCATCACCCTCTTTTGGAACCACCGTCATGTTGATCCATCACGTCACAACCAAAACTAAAGGAATCTATTTTATTTTTCTAACTCTCGAGATTTTTTGATTTATTAGCTAATTTTGAAAAGTAAGTTGAATGCAAGTGAATCACCTTTTCTATGTTTTTGTCATCAGGTGCTGCAGAATTGTTATATTTAATTTACTCTTTGGTGCTTTGCCTCATAATGTGTTTTCTAAGGGGCATCTTTATTGTCTTCAACATTTTAGTACCATTTTCATATAGCAACCCATTACATCCAATCTCTCATGGAGTAGCTTGCTACCTTTCATCTAGAAACAAGGATTTATGTTTGAGTCTCGCCACATAGTCTTGATGTCACGTTATCTTATTGTAAAAAAAACAATCACAATGAAGGTGGAATTGCTATTATGCAATGACCATCCCATTCCAGTGTTGTTCTATTTGAACACTGCAACACCCTCTTCAAAGACCCCTGTTGACCCAAAAATATGCTTTGGTATCAACATGATGTTTCTCACTTCCATTTCATCATGAGTTGGCATGAGGTTTTCTCTTAGCAACCCATTCTACTCCGGTCCCAGTCAAAGACAGTGGTAGGAGTCATCATTACTATGACCCTTTCCCATTAAAGAGTATCAGTGGGTTGCATTCAGAGGTTTCATCTGAGCACATAGTGACTTATCAGACACTAGAAGAGTATCATGCATCAATTCCAAGTCACTTATTCTTAGTTCAAGTCAGTTACATGGTTTTAGATTCAGTTTGGTCAGTGCCTACAGTGTCAATCTAAGGGATAGTAAGGCTAAACAATTTCAAATTCATAGTTTTACCTAGCCTACTATCACCTATTGGACATATGCATAATAGTCATCCACATTGTTATGTCCATCAACATCTTGACGTCACCCAAGTGGGCTCATTCTGACCTTGTCCAACTTGTCTTGGAATTGTTTTCGTTTCCCATAGAGGAGGCCCTCTCGGGATCATTTTTGAGTTATAAAACCCTCCCATATCAAAATCCCATATGTCAAGGTTGCTCAAATCAGATTTTATGAATTGAGGACTTAGTTTGCAAAAAATTCAACATTGGCCCCTTTCGTTTGTCACTAGGTGGGTCCTGTGAGACCAAGGTCTTTCGCAACAATTAAACTGAAATATATTCATGATATGGAAAATATATGGGTTTCCTCTTGTAGGGATCAGGATAATAACATTTTCAATGGCCTATCATGAGCTTGATTCCGAGTTCGTATGATCTACGAAGGGCACAACTTTCACATCTTCTAAATGACCAAAATCCATAGTTGTGACTTCCTGGTCAGTTTTTGTTCTGATATCTAACTTGAAAGAAAAATAAAGCCTAGAGGTAATGTAGGGAAGTGCGAGACCTTTCCAACAATATATATTATCCCTGGTTTTGACCCTTGGTTGGTAAGAACGAGCCTTAGCAAATTTTGTGACTAGTTTCAGAAGCTAGGTTGGTGACAATGGTTTAGGGTTAAAAATTTGCTATTAATAGGCTCCGAATAAGAAAATCAAGGATTCCATGTTGTAGTAGACTCATAGATCTTTCCAACAATGGCTCACTTGCTTTATTCTGACATCATATGACCTGGTTAGAGTTGTCACAAATCTCTGAACTGGTTGAGGCAGGATGGTCTACCCAAATACCATGGTAGAGTTTCAAGGTAGTCAAAGCAGTGATTAATTGCCTAATCAAAAAATTTCATTGCAGCCACCTTGTGAAAGTAATCATCAATACTTTTCCAGTGATACTTCGTTTTCCTTGATTGGACATCATATGACGAGGCAACACCTTTTGCAAGATTGAGAATTTTGTGGGTCCCACAAGTAAATCAGGGTTTTAGACCGTGGATTTTCATGGCCAAAATTGAGGGTCTTAGTGGCATTGGATTAGGTTACTGATGAAATATTCTTGACAAGATTATCGAACCTTTCCGATGATGTGCTCAGTGTTGAATTTTGACTCCGTCTCAACATCATTTTCAAGCTCAACTAATGAGGTCAGGGTCAAAGGTCAAAGTCAAAGTAAAAAAATTGACTGGGCATGTATTTTGAAGTAATTAAAAAATAATAAAAAAATTGAAATGAAGGAAAAGGGGGCATGACATGCCCCCTCCCATGCAAAATTGAAAAAATTAAAAATTAAAAATTAAGAAAAAGAAAATAAAAAAAAGAAAAACAAAACCCTTTCCCTCCCTTATTATTTCATTTTGCTAATTAAGGGATGAGGCTACGACGCTTTGCAATTTTGGTTCATTAGCAACATGGAAGTGGAAGTTCATACAGGTCTACACCAACTGCAAAGAGTAGGTACATCAATATACCCATTCCCTGTGTTAGATTGGATGAGTATTTGGAAAAACAAACATTGATTTTGAGTTTTGATCATTACTTGGACTGGTTCCAAAATATGGATAATGTTGTTGGTGAGAATTGTATGTTGGTTTGAATTGTGGGGTTGAAGCGAGTTTCTTGTTTCACTATTATTGTATTATGGGTGAGGATTTAGTGTTGTTTTTTGTGTTCTCTGAGCAATTTGCAAGGGAGAGGGGATTCGAACCCCTCTTGGGCACCAAGCCCAAGCCTCTAGGGCACCCTTAAAAAATATTTAAAGTATCTTAAATTCTCAGTTTACAGGCTTGTGCTTGTCAAAATGGAGGCCAAGGGATTTGAACCGTCGAACTCTTCCCTGTGAAAAGGCCCTGTAAACTTGCAAAAAACCAAGAAAAGAGTGGAAGGGGGTCGAACCCACGACCTCCCCTCCCCTTTGCTAAAGTTAAAACTCACTTTGAAATAAAAACTTAAAACTGCCCGCCAGCCACCTCAACTCGCACAGAGCCACCACCATGGGCGGAAACCCCCATTCTCTTTGCAACCTGGCACCACCTCCAACACTCTCCCCTCCAAACCCTCAACCCAATGCACATGACCCTCGACCCCTCTACATCGTGGCCTGCATGCAACCATCATTTTCCCACTCGTTGGCCACCTTCCCCTTCTACACATGTCATCTCCAGCTCCCCTCCACCGACCACCTCCATTAGCCGAGCCATGACTTCCATCCACTTGCAAATGCAAAGGGAAAGGGGCGAAGGGTTGAGTCACCTACACCCCTCTGTCGTCTGGAGCTCCTCCTTAGTTCTTCTTTACGCATGACCAACATGCACTTCACTATCGACTATCACTGCCTGAGCCCTATCTTCCTAGCCCATCCACCACCTGTCATCTACCTCTGTCGATTTCGTCCAATGCTGGATGCACGACCTCCTCCAACGGGTTGTCTCTGTCATGCCTACATTAGACAATGTAAAGGAGCGGAGGGCTGAGCCACCTCCGCCCCTCTGTCGTCCGTAGCTCCTCCTTGGTTTTTCTCTACGCATGACCAACATGCACTTCACCATTGACTATCACTACATGAGACCTATCTGCCTAGCCCATCCACCACCTGTTGTCTACCTATGTCAATTTCGTCCAATGTTGGCTGTACGAGCTCCTCCAACGAGCTGCCTCTGTCATGCCTGCATTAGACAATGTAAAGGAGCGGAGGGTTGAGCCACCTCTGCCCCTATGTCGTCCAGAGCTCCTCCTCGGTTGTCCTCTACGCACGACCAACATGCACTTCACCATCGACTTTCACTGCTTGAGCCCTATCTGCCTAGCCCGTCCACTACATATCGTCTACCTCTGTCGATTTCATCCAATTTCGGCTGCACGAACTCCTCCAATGGGCTGCCTCTGTCACGCCTGCATTAGACAATGTAAAGGAGTGGAGGGCCAAGCCACCTCCGCCCCTCTGTCGTCCGAAGTTCCTCCTCGGTTCTCCTCTATGCACGACCAACATGCACTTCATCGTTGACTATCACTGCTTGAGCCCTATCTGCCTAGCCCGTCCACCACCTGTCATCTACCACTTGTCAATTTCGTCCAATGCTTGCTGCATGAGCTCCTCCAACGGGCTACCTCTATCATGCCTACATTAGACAATGTAAAGCATCAGGGGTCTTTGCCACCAGGGCAGAGCCACCATGACCCCTCCATTGGCTGTGGTCATATGGCATGGTCGCAGGGGGCTTAATTTATGGTTTTTGATTTTGATGTGTGGGTGTGGACTATAGTCCGCTAGGGAGGGAGGTAAATAATTTTATTATAATTAATTTATATATATGTTATATATTACATAGTTTTAGAACTTTATATTTAATTTAATTTTACCCCCTAAGAGACATTGGGATTTTTTAATTATATATCTTCCTCATCACGAGGCAGATTTTCACCCAAGAATAGTCGAAACGACCATGGCGAAATTTACAATCCAACCATGGCATTCACTCTTGCAAATTCATCATGCATTTCAGTGATGCATTTTAGAGCATTAGCGACTTCGAATTGACATATGCCAAAAGGAGGCCTAATTGGGGGCTTCCGGGGCCAAATTGTCGAAATATGTGAGAAACCCATTTCAGCTACAACCATGTAGATTTGCATTTGGCTGTCGTTTCTAAAATTGAACCCAAAATTCAAATGTAATTCAAATTTTTCCCTTGATCATCCCTCCACCCAACATTTTCTCGTGAACTTTTCTGGGGCCATATCTCGCTCATTCGGAGCTCGATTTATGCCGAACGAAAGGAAAATGAAAGTTTGTAGCATGAAAGCATAAAAATCAGTTTTTTGGTTGTTTTTCATGAGGGGAAAACCTTCCAAGGTTCGAGTCCGGGTCCACCTTTTGCCAAATCAAGCCCAGATTTAAGCCTTCCTTCACCGACTCTCAAGGATACTTATAGGAAGCAAGGGGGGAATAAAATCAGGTCTGAAAAGTTCCTAAACAATGGGAATTTCCTTACTTTCAGTGACTAAACTCATTACCCTCTTTCCCTCCAAAGCAACCCAATTTTTCCGTAATCCTTGGGCCTTCATCCCGGTGAATCCGACAACCATTGATGGCCTTGGACACCATGAAACCACCTAATTTACAACTGTAAATTGTTGAAGTTTTACTTATACAACTAGTAGTTACGGTTTTTATTTATTATTATAATCATTTAGCACATTAGCTGCATAAATAAGATCACTGAAAGAGAGGCAATCACAAAGAAAATAGAGACACACAGATTATCTTGGGAAACCCTCATGGGGGAGAAAACCCAGCAAAAACTTCGTCAATATAGATAGATCAAAGAACGAACAAAAGATCCTCCTTTACTCCTTCACTAGGAAGAGTAGCGCACCACTTAACCAAGAAATACCAAGAGATAGGCCAAAACTCTCCTTGATGTCACCCCCAGTTGCAGTAGCAGTTCCTCCAAGACTTGCACACTTCTTCATAGTTGTAGAGCTAGTGTGGTGAGTATGTCTAAATGAGGCACTGACCTCTCTTATAAATAGTGGTCTGGCCAACCTATAATTAGGTTTGGGGCAACTTGTCACTTTACCCTCTTAATTTACAATTAATTGCCAAGGCACAATAGGGTCGACTTTTACTAAGGAACAATAGGGCCTAATTAAATATAATATAATAATATTATTCAACTCTCTCTCAGGTAGAATATTCTTCGAAGTTACAATATCTCAACACTCCCCCTTAACAAGAAGGGTATTCTACTGACAACATTAATAACAACTAACTTGACTCAATACATCATCAACAGGAGGGGACATCGTCATCAACATCAGGAACAATGTCGATCATATCTATAGGTCATCAGAAGTTTTTTCTCATCATCAACATCAGTAGAAACTGAACATCATCATCATTTGTAGCGTGGAGCTGGAGTAACATCATCATCATCAACAACATGAAGCTAGAACATCAACATCAACAACATGAAGTTGGAACAACATCATCATCATCAACAACATGAAGCTGGAACATCAACATCCTCAACAACATGAAGTTGGAACATCAACATCTATATGTGGAAACATAATGAGGTAGGTGCATCAAGAACACCATCTATGGTACTCTAACAGACCGTCCTTACCGGATCTTCGGAATCTGCCCAAGAATCATAAGATTCCCTAAGATGTAAAATCCTAACAAGCTACCATGTGGTACTCTGACAAATCGTCCTTACCAAACCTTCGAGATCTGTCCAGGAATCATAAGATTCCCTAGGATATAAAACCCTAAATGTGCTACCACTCACTACAACAAATCTCAGTGATTTGCTCCCTTTTTTGCTTCCAAGGATGGTTTTAATGTATTTTTCTTCAATTTTTTGAACAAGTCAGCGCTATTTATCGATATGGATCTATTCATGGCATTTTTTGTGTTGAACACAAAATTTAGGCACTAAATTAGGCACTAATAGTGTTGAAAATTGCTCCCCATTTAGCACCGGAAATTGTGCCCCATTTAGCGCCAGAAATTGCACCTTGTTTAGCACCTGATTTAGCACCCCAATTAGCGCCATAAATTGCACCAGAAGTAGCGCCAGATGTATCTAGATTAGCCTAAATAGTTAATTAGTTGAGGCGTTGGGAGTTAAGTGGATAGGGGCTTTGAGGATTTAGGGATTTGGGGTACAAGGATTAAGGGTTAATGGATTAGGGGTTAGGATTAAGGGTCAAGAGCTAAGGGATTTGGCGCTTACAGGTTAGGTAGTTTAATGGTTAATGGATTAGGGATTATGGGCTAGGGGATTAATGTTTAAGTGCTTAGTGCATAGGGATTTATGGATTAAGGGATTAGGGATTAATGAGAAGTGTTTAAGGGTCGATGGCTTAGGGGTTAGGGGATTTAAGGATTTTGTGTTAAGGGATTATTGATTAACTAAGGTTGAAGGCTTAAGAGTTAATTAGGGATTAGGTCATAACTAGGATTTAAGGGTCAATGGATCAAGGGTTAGGGGAGTTAGGGATTTTTCATAACTCTCTTGAAATTTCATGGAACCTCTTCCAACACACCAATCACCAATGTCATCCACTGATGTCACACGGTGAGTAGTGAATGGGGCCAACTTTGAAATTTATTCAAACTGTTACTGCATGCGTTGAAATTTGACACGATTAGAACATACACATGCCTTAATGGTATGTCAGGGATTCAAGACTCAAGGATACTTGATGTCCCCACATAATCTTTGATATCGTTCACGTTTGCATCAACGTTCATATTATAGTCTCATTGTCATCATTTGACATTAACATCTATGGAATGCTTGTCAAAACTCTCTTAAAATGTCATGGATTAATGTATTCCAACACATCACCAATACCATCCATCAATGCTGCACAATGAGCAGTAAATGGGGTTTAGTGTCGGATGTGCCTAAATATTTAATTAGTTGAGGTGTTGGGGTTAAGTGGATAGGGTCTTTGAGGATTATGGGATTTAGGGATTTGGGATACATGGATTAAGGGTTAAGAGAATTAGGGATTAGGGTTTAAGGGATTAAGATTCAAGAGATAATGGATTTGGCGCTTATGGGTTATGTAGTTTAATGGTTAATGGCTTAGAGATTATGGGCTAGGGGATTAATGTTTAAGTGCTTAGGGCATAGGGGTTTATGGATTAAGGGGATTAGGGATTAGTGTTTAAGTGTTTAAGGGTCGATGGCTTGGGGGTTAGGGGATTTAGGGATTTTGTGGTAAGGGATTAGTGATTAACTAAGGTTGAGGGATTCAGGGTTTAAGTATTAGGGCTTAACTAGGATTTAAGGGTCAATGGATTAGGGGTTAGGGTTTAGGCCAAAATTTGACATGGTTAGATGAGACACATGCCTTGATGGTATGTGATATATGATATATGGTGCTAGGTACTGATGCTGAGATGAGGATGAACTCACCATACTTACAGTGTGATCTACATCCAAGGACAATAGAGCATTAAGGACAACATCAATTGTCATAGTAGAAGGAAGTAGTGAAAGGAATATGAATCAAATGGATGAAGAGGAGGCTTGAACCCCATGATGATCGATTATCAAACTTGGACAACCAATATGTTTCGATGTCCAAACTAGTCATTATGGTGGGTGAGAGGCACTATAGACAAAATCCATGATGGCCCACCCGTGCTAGAGGACAAATTCGAAGTGTAACCATTGTCTTTGTTACTCATCATTACAAAGGGAACAAGACAAACATTGGAAGGAGAAAGGTCACGGGGGAAGGTAGAAGGCCAAGGGTCACATTGAACCTCATTAAATACTAAAATTGTACCATGAGTAGCGTCGGATTTAGTGCTAGATGTATGCATATTAGCCTAAATAGTTAATTAGTCGAGGTGTTTAAGGGTTAAGAGAATTAAGGATTAGGGTTTAAGGGATTAAGAGTCAAGAGATAAGGGATTTGGCGCTTATGGGTTAGGTAGTTTAATGGTTAATGGCTTAGGGATTATGGGATAGGGGATTAATGTTTGAGTGCTTACAACATATGGGTTTATGGATTAAGGGGATTAGAGATTAATGTTTAAGTGTTTAAGGGTCGATGGCTTGGGGGTTAGGGGATTTAGGGATTTTGTGTTAAGGGATTAGTGTTTAACTAAGGTTGAGGGCTTAAGGATTTAGGGATTAGGGCTTAAGGATTTAGGGGTCAATGGCCTAGCGGTTAGGGTTTAGGTCAAAATTTGACATGTTTGAGACACATGCCTTGATGGTATGCAAGGGTTTCAAGAGTCAAGGATGCCTGACGTCCCTGCATAATCTTCGACATCCTCCATGTTTGCATAATTTTACATGGTTAGACTAGGCGAATGCATTGACGGTATGGGAGGATTTAATTAAGACTCAATGAAATCATTGAGATTAAATATTATTGATGTAATTTTGATATGAAATAGGAAAGTAAAATTGAACTTTAATTTATTAAATTTTCACCTAATTCTAGGTGATTAAAATCTTTTATTTTGTTTAATTATTTTATGTTTAGTTCTTAATAAAACCTAATAAAAAATTTATGCCCAACATTAAAATGCAAACAATATAAAAATAATGAAGTTAATAAAGTTGCTTATTCAATAATTCTGAGATACTTGCATATTTAATTAATATTTTGTTAACTTTTGTGTCTTCATGAACATATGTTGATATAAAATGGATGGAAGAAGCATACAAGTAATTCTATTTTTTTTCTGCCAACAATTCATACCATTTCTTGAACACTTTAACAATATTGCAATCGGTAATTTGTATTGACACAAATAACAGTGAACCATTTCAAAGACTAGGCCATAAGAATCATCATTTTTTAAACATGGATTACAATAATTATGAAATCTAGAAGTCTTGGTCATTAACATCATTGTCTGCAACAATGTCATTTAGTGTATCATTGTCAATGTTCATATGATCTTTCAAGTAGTTAATATTATCATCATCCTCATCTTGACCTGCATCATCTTCATCGTCATTGAAATTTGACTGCAGATCATCCATATTGTTACTAGATGTATTTGGATCATCATTTTGTATACCATCCATATTGTTGTCTTCTATAACATCATCTAACTCTGGATTGTTGTCTTCTTGTGCCTGAACATAACCATCTGTAACATCATCATGGATGTTAATTTCTTCGATGTTCTCTAATCCATCTCTCTCATTTTGTTCGCCATCATTGTTTTTCTCAGTATCCACTAATGCATCGTCAAATACATGCCTTAATCTTGGATCATAATGTATGACAAACAACCATTTCAGGTCCATAATATATTCATAGAAAAATACTTGCACATGAATGAGTACATACATATATTAGACGTATGTTATAAATTTTTTATTGATTCATAAACACATGTATATATTCACAATAAAAAATGTATTAATACATTATTGATCACTATCGCTTATTGCAGTTTGAGTTAAAGAAATACATGTTTAATGAATTGGTAGAACATAAGGCTCCTTATCCTCTGGTAGGAACCTTGAGGAATATGTAGAAAACAATCCACTATGGGTATCATGTCTTCGTGTCCTCTCAAATGCTTCATACCATCTACACTTAAAAATACAACATTTAAAATAGTGATAATCCAACTCAATAATTTCTTGTATTTTCCCAACATATTGTAGATTTCCTTCAATAATATTCTTATCTTTTGAGCTTGATCGACTAGATTGCTTGAAGTCAACCATGATGCCACAATCGAAGGATTATCTCTTTACATCTACACGTTCTACATGATAATGTCGACCATATGCCCACATTGCTGGATATTTCCTCGCATGTGAAAGACCATTTATTTCGGTTAAAACAAATAAAATGATGAATATTAAAATAGTTAATAGTATCAAAACTGTAAGGAAACAACATTTTGTAAAATTCAAACTGTGCCTTTCTTTCACATCCTCTAGTCATGTTTATTTAATCTTCTGTTATGTTTGAATCTAAACCCACATCTTCTATTTGATTTTGAATTTGTTCAGTAACCCATTCTAGTGTCAAATATTTTCCCCATTCCCCTTGTAGATCAATAGGAAATCAGGTATTCCTTGGGTTTAATCTCTTAAATTGTTTCCTTGCTTCTAACACTTCTTCTCTTTTTTTTATCATACAAATCAATCCATTTCTTCATAAAGTCGATGTGGTACATATTGAACTTGTCGAGTATAGCACTTTCGTCTACACCTATTACATGTCAACAAGTTTATTTCAAACTTCAAAGGCCATTTTGTTAATTTGACAAATAAATTACATATTAAATTAATGATTGCAATAAAAACAACCACAATGAAAACGAGTTTACTTACTAATTTCTACTTGAACACAATTATATTGTGGTTTTTCTCCATCAATAATATATGATGCTCATTCTTCATCCCAGAAGCGTGGCCCATCTTCGAAATCCTTACCAATGAATTCACATAGGAAGAAAAATGCTTCATTCAATACATACCCTTCAGCCATGCAACCCTTTGGATGTGCCTTTTGTTGAACATATCTTTTTAGAGTTTTCATATATCTCTCAAAGAAAAACATCCACCTCGTTGATACGACACCCGCCAATTCAATGCCATTGACTAGGTGTATAAGTAAATGGAATTGTAGGTCCATGAAACTTGTAGGGAGATCCTTCTCAAATACACACACAATTTTTGCGATTTTCTTCTTCCATTTTGGCACTTCACATTAGTGGATCTCCTTGGATGTAACCCACCTAATATAAGAATAGTAAATTAGTATGAACCTTTAGGAAAAAATTAAAATGAAATACAATATCTCTATGTCTCTCACACATGAACATTCCATACCACATACCTTGCAAATGTTGACAATTCACTTATGGTATTCCTCAAGTCAACGATAAGGCATGAACCCCCCTAATTGCCAATGGCATGATATGATGTCAAACATATTTATGAAAGGTGATTAGTTATTTTTGTCACACAATAGAATATTAGAATATGTAAATGATGATATATAATACCTTGATAAAATTATGAAAATCATGTGTTTTAAATCTTGTGATATGTCCATCAACTGTAAAATATTTAAGCAATGATGACCGATAGCTAGTAGGTGTCCTTATTGAATGTATAAAATTTTTTAGTTGGTCTATCTCTTTCTTTTTCAAAATCCATGGAGCTTCTGCATATGATTCATTTTCCCTGTTTGGCCACAAATGTTTTCTATCTAATTTGGTACACGAAAGAGAAATATCTCTCCTCGAAGACAAGGTGTCCTTCTCTTTGCCTGATATATGTTGAAATATTGAATCTGGGACATTTTTGAAGATGTGCATGTTGATATTATGGTAGCTGCGGGAGGTATTTACCTCCACGTGTAAACTTGACAAGAATAGAATACTCCAGGAAGCAGGAGAAACCCTAATGAGTTGGTTAATAACCCTAGAAGACTTGTCGGCTCAATAAGATAACTTATATTAGGTTATTAGCCTCCAAGAGAAGAAGTCGACCAAAATAAATAATATATACTGAACAGACAGATACCCAGAATGAGAAGTCGGCCCAGGCAAATAGCCAGAATTACTATAAATACAGGAGGCCAGTCTTCATTCTGGCAGACAGTCTCAGAATTGCAGAGTAGCACTTGTGCGCACTGCAGTGCCTAGTTTTGTGCACAGGTTTGGAGGAGATATGCCGATGTAGCTGCTATAGCTATCAGTTACATTTTGGCTTGGAATATCTTTCGGCTAGGGTTTGGACTATCTGATCATCTCTTTTTGGTGCGCTATCCTTGGGGAAAGGTGCACTACCCTTTATTTGGTTATCTAGCCTAGAGTTTGCTTCCAAAGGGATTCTCTGTCAAGGTTAAGGTGCTCAGAGGGTGGCTTCAGCCTATGGTTGGGTGACAATAGTGATATTGTCAATGGTAAAACGAGCACATCCATTATATTCTAACAGGTTATGGGCCCACACCTCCTTCATTCAGTCTAACCACTGGAAGGAAACATAGTCGTAAGGATACTACGCTTGTTGAAGAACTACCACTAGGGTTTCTAGCATGAGCAGTCACTATAGCACTACCGCTAGGGTTACTAGCAGGTGCAGTTGCAGAAACCCTAATCCTCTCGTTGAGGCACCTTAAGTGAAGGGATTGACCTAATCTCTAGATAGATCAGTGCACCCTATCCTAGCGCATCTCCTGATACTCTCAGGAAGCCAAGACGTCAAGTTTGAGTTTTTGGTCAAATCTAGGGTTTGACCAAGTCAAAGTAGCCATGACTTATTCTACGAAGTCAGAGAACAAGTTAGATGGAGCCTCTAACTTCAGAGCGTGGAAGACAAGGATTGACCTCATCCTTGCCAAGAATAAAGTGTTAGATATCGTGAAAGGAAAGATCTTGGAACCAGAGTAGGAAGAAAGAAAAGAGAAGGAACTGCAGAATGTTGCAGTTATGGAGAAGTTCAAAGACATTGACATGAATGCCATGAGTATCATAGTGGACTCTATAAAATACCACTTGATACCCTACATCTCCCATATTGACTCATCAAAGAAGATGTATGATGCCCTAACAAACCTCTTCTCAGTCAGAAACATTGGATAAATAATGAGTCTGAAGAATGAGCTCCGTGACATGAAGATGAATGATGATGACATCATAACATCATACTTTGTGAGAATCTCTCAGTTAAGAGATCAACTACAAGCTATTGAAGAGATCATTTCAGAAAAGGAATTGTTAAACATAGTACTCAATGGTCTTCCCAAGACGTGGGATGCATTTGCTGCAAGCATGAACACAAGGAAGGAGTATCCTACATTTGAAGAACTTTGGACTTGTTGTGCTCAAGAAGAATCCAGGATCATTGCAAAAGAGAAAACCTAAAAGAAGTACGATGATCAAGCCTTCACAACAAGATTCAAGAATTTCAGGAACAAAAGGAAGTTTGGTTCAAGGAGGAAGCCAAATCAAGATAAAGACATTTCAAAAGTACAATGCTTCAACTGCCAAAAGTATGGTCACTACAAGAATCATTGTCCCGAGCTAGAAAAGGAAGGAGAAACACGAAGCATCAATTTCCGAAGAAAAGGAACCTACAAAGAAGATTAAGCAGGATGTAAGAGACTTCTTCTTCTTAGGGTAACAATACTCTTCTTGGTTCTTGTACATATCTTGTTTGAATAGTCTCTGTACATATCTTGTATATCTATCTCTTAGAAGATAATATGTTCCAAGAAGAACTATACTTATGGAAGAACAACAAGATAATGATTTCTATCATTATACAAGTCAGATATTACACATGAAAGGATGAAAAATAATGTGGAAGCTATTACAAGATAAAGCGAAATCAGAATCAATTCTGAAGAGACTTAGGAAAAGAAAAAACAGAAAGAGGTCAACAATCAAGAGGAAATTGGAGGAATACTTATAACACTTTGTATAAGGGAATAAGGATGCAAACGGAAGCGTGGACTCTCCTATATGGAGGGATCCAATTATATATCACCAAAAAGAAGAGCATGCATTCATACATGAAGCAAGGATTAGGAGGGAGCTAATCCTATGATCCATTGAAGATGATGAAGTATATATCTATGGTAGAAAACATGAAAAATATTAGAAGAAGTCTTCTTCGAAGAGAAGCCTTAAAGTGTCCCTGGTTGTCCATTCACATCTGTGATCCTATGATTAAAGGAAGAAGTGGAACTCTTAGGGCATGGAATCTATAAGAAACTCCATGGACCCAAGATCTAAAGAAAAACACGAGGAAGAACATAAAGATTCCAAGAAAGAAAGAGAAGCCAAAACAACAAATCATTGTATTAAGATTCACAAGATTACCAGCCTGATATGAACTCAATAAAATAAATCAAGTAGAGGAACTGAAAGTTGTGATGAAGAACAATGTATATATGCAAGAATTGCAAGATCTGGAATTAGAGGTTCTCCCAGATGGAGGTAGAAGACTATGATGATTACTTGTTCCAATAAACCAGACATACCTCTACATGAGTCATTATATCATCCGCAATATCCATGGGTTAGAGTTCTACATCAGATAAATGCAAAGATTATTCTCCAGAGCAATTGAACAAAGAGCGTATGAAGAGCAACCTCAAGACCTTGAGGCATAGAGACCCTTGTATGCAGATGGAAGAAGATAACTTGGTGGAAAACCTACAGTGCACAACGGAAGCGTGGTGAAGATTTTCTATAACAGAGATATTGTATCAAGATGATTGCTCCGAAGATCATATCTCATGATGATAGAAGAAGTGCCACATGGATATGTTCCAGTCTTTCCAACAATGATATACTTTATTGTTCAGAGCTACATGAAGCTTTCAAAGAAAACCAGTGTTCCAGACCGAAGTACATTTGAAATCAAGCATTACATTATCCATGATGAAGTCCAAAAAGGAGAAAGTGGTTCTCCAATACATATCTCCACAGATAAGCAAATAAGCAAACATCTTGGTAAAGCTTCTGTTCAAGATGAAAGAGTTTGCTTACTCAAGCTGGAGCTCGTGGAGATGACTTCCTTATTGAGAAAATAAGAGATAACTCCCAGGTTGGGAGGGAGCACTGATGTATTATTGATTGATGAATAGTCATTTTTCAGTTCGGAGAATGGTCTAGGATGAGCAGATTTTTTCTAGTTCGGAAAGTGGATTGAGATTTCTGACTGAAAAACATTTTCTAGTTCAAAAAATGGTCCATATTGTTGATGTACCATAGACAATGATTTCCCATTGTGGCTAACATGGGGAGTGCTCCAGGGAAGTATCTCTTCTTGAGGGTTGCTCAAGAAGACTGGCCCGCCTCGCTAGACAACGATTTCTCATTGTGGTTAACATGAGGAATGGTCTGTTTTGGAGGTTGGTACAGGACGATATTTTCCTCTTGTGGTTAACAGAGGAAATGGTCCAGACAGTCATTCCTTAGGGTGGATTCATTCTCTCTAGGTTTCACTTTGTTTAGTGCTGGAGGAATGGCCCAGGGTGGGGAATGGTCCAGGCTCAGCAATCAGGGACATGCATTCCTTAGGGAAGACTCATTCTCTCCAGGTTACACTTTGTTTAGTGTTAGAGGAATGACCCAAGGTGGGGAATGGTCCAAGCTCAGAAATCAAGACAATTATTCTTCCTTGCTTGAGAAGAATAGTCCAGATAGCTCATCATCGATGTCTTACTTTTTGAGGGAAGATTCTCTTCCGAGATCTCACAGATGTGAGTGGAAGAATGGCCCAGATGATTCAGTTTATGTCATAACATTGTTTCTGTGCAGGTTGATATCAGATGAATGTTATGAATACTATATGACATTAGATATATACTACTGTGGTGGATGTGTTCCATTGTTCGTGACTATACGTTACTGATCAAGTATTTGTTTGCTACTTGGTGTGGTAGTGTACCACTGGATTGTAGTTATGTACTACTATGGATAGACACATTTGTGTTCTATTTTGTTCTAATTTCCTTGAATACTATCAACAGTTTGGTAAATGATTATCAACCATATGGATGATTAAAGGACATATATTTCCCAGAGGGAAAATGGTTCATAAAATCTACTCTTCTAGGACGCATGTCCAGATTAGAATAATGACTCCTGTGTCACTCTATGGAGTGAGCATTATGTCTGATTACTCAGATAGAGTATGGTTTCGAGAGATGATGCAGCTGATGACACTAATGATGATGATGGTGCTCATGATCTAGTCATAAGATAGTATATAAAACAATGTTAATGCTACCGGGTGAATGGTATGTTTGTGCTCAAGACCATTACCTATAATCCCTCCCTAGCTAGGAGGGAGTGTTGATATTATGGTAGTTGCGAGAGGTATTTGCCTCCACATGTAAACCTGATGAGAATAAAATACTCTGGGAAGCAAGAGAAACCCTAATGAGTTGGCTAATAACCCTAGAAGACTTGTCGGCTCAATAATATAACTTATATTAGGTTATTAGCCTCCAAGAGAAGAAGTCAGCCAGAATAAATAATATATACTGAACAGATAGATACCCATAATGAGAAGTCGGCCCATACAATTAGCCAGAATTACTATAAATACAGGAGGCCAATCTTCATTCTGGCAGGCAGTCTCAGAATTGTAGAGCAACACTTGTGCACATTGCAGTGCCCAGTTTTGTGTGCAGGTTTGGAGGAGAGTTTCCGGTGCAGCTGCTGCAACTAGCAGTTACGTTTTGGCTTGGACTATCTCTCAACTAGGGTTTGGACTATCTCATCAGCTCTTGTTCGTGTGATATCCTTGGGGAAAGGTGCACTACCCTTTGTTTGGCTATCTAGCCTAGGGTTTGCTTCCCGAGTGATTCTCTGTCAAGGTTAAGGTGCTATGAGGGTGGCTTCGGCCTATGGTTGGGTGACAATAGTGATATTGTCAATAGTAAAATGAGCACATCCATTATATTATAACAGTGCATAGGATCTAATATATGAGATATTAATAGATCCTTCTAGTAAGGGAGATCATAAAATATGGATTTCCTGTTCATCCCTTCTGGCATCTTAATTACAATTTGTTCCGGTTCTTCAATAGAATCACCCCCATCAAAAAAATTCTACCAAGCTGTCAATTCAACATCTTCATACTTCTTAAGCCAATAATTTGGACCCATAATCATGGGAGGGCCTCTATTTTCAACTTTTCCATGAAATTTATTCTTATGGCGGTTTCTAAACCTATGATCCGGTGGTAGAAAAACCCTGTTGTTTGCATAAATAAATTTATGTAGATCTTTAGAATACCTCCCTTGAAATTGTTCTACACATATTGGACATGAAAATATCCCCTTTGTTTGAAGCCCTGCAATTCAATAAGGAAGGTCAATAACATAAAAATAATAGTATAAAATTGAGTATGAGAGATGGGATGAGAATAAATTATTAGTGTAAATATGTAATTTTTTTTGTCTTACCGGAACAAATACCAAGTCCTGGGAAATCATGAATAGTCCAACATAGCACACCATATAACATGAAGGACCTATTTTATGGAGGGCATGATATGTCATACATTTTTATGCCTTTCCATAGAAGTTGCACCTCATCAATAAAAGGCGCAAGATAAACATCTGTGTTTTTAACTTGTTGTTTTCCTGGAACAATGAGAGTCAACATAAGGTGCTCCTTTATAACACTCATCCATGGGGGAATATTGTATAATATCAATCTGAATGAAAAAACACTATAATTTGAGCTCATGAAATAAAATGGGCACACTCCATCGATTGCAAGACCAAACCTGATACTACAGAGTTCATCTTTAAATTTTCTTGGCCATTTTTCCTCTATGTGGTTCAATTCTTTGGAGTCGGTCGGAATTCGCATGAATCCATATTTAATCCTATTATTTGCATACCAATCCATCAATTGTTTGTGTGATTTGCAACGAAACATTCGTTGAAGTCTAGGTATACCTGGCATGTGACATAAAACCTTCTTTGGAACTGAAGGACCTTGTACATCTGTACGTTATCTCTTCTCTTTGCATACATGGAATTCTACCTTGTCTTGATATTCATCTCTGTATAAAATGCAATCATTTATACATGAATGAATTTTTTTATATTCAATCCCCAACTCAACCAACAACTAATGCGCCTCTTTGCAAGTTGATGGCAACACATTCTCTTCAGGAAATATTTTCGTTTTTAGTGCCTTGTAAGATTGCCAAACATTAGATCAATTGAATGTTTGAATTATGATGAACATGTTTGATATGTCAATATATATTAGGACTATTCATAAACGAATTACATACACCAATTGACAATGCATTGTAAGAAATAGATTTCAACTCACGTTAGTAGGGTGGTGAATCCTTTGTCTGACCAACCAAATAGTGACTTTATTTCTAATAATATTAATGTGCATGCCAGTTTTGAGGTTCTACTTGCACCATATTTGAACACAGGTGTTTTTGTTGCTTGCTTGATTGAGTCTTCAGGTTGTTATCATCAACATTACGTTGGCGGTAATTACCGCTGCTGTCATTAATACTGTCATCCATATGATCATTGTTGTCATCATTGTTTCCATCCCCAAAGAAACCTGTAAGCATTTCATTCAATCCTTCTTCATGCACTGCATTTTCACTATCATGATCATCATCAGTAAGACTAGGTGGCATGTCGTCAGTGTATTCTAATCTCATCAGATGTTCAAATTTCCCAGGTGGTAGAATTCTCTTTAAATATGCTCTTTTCGCCTTGGTATGGTTTAAATGATGGTTTGGATCATCCCATCCAAATCTTAATAGCCTAGTTGTATCTTGGGTATTAGTAGTCGTTATTTCATCACCATCTTATACCTATCAACAAACACGACCATTATTTAATGTTTGGGAACAATTGGATAAATCATAAATGTATCAATTTCAAAGAAATATAATCAAATATGGGTTAACGAATTATAATATAAAAGGTATGAACATATATACATCAATGTAATAGTCTTGACCAACCTCTTTTTCAGTGCAATTATTTTTTGTGTCTGGAGGATCCATTGTGATATCCTCTTCCACCCACTGTGTTCTTTGTGATTTAATAGTTTTAGGTCCACGCCCACATACATATGTATTTTTTATTTTGCTAGTTGAATACTTAGGCTGTGCACTTGCTCCAATATCCATCTCAAATAATAAAAAACATGCCTCATAATTTATTTCAAGATTGGATAATACACTATAAATTTTAGTAATACTGTGAAAAATGATGGACGTATCACACAATTCTTCCTAAGATAAGTCAAAATTTGATTACATGTTGTCTTGTGACATCCTGTGTGTTCTTATTTGATATGACACAATCTGTTGCCATGGTCTCGCCTGGCCCCTATAATACCCAACATAGTCCATGATGCTTAGTACACCAATTATATCATTTCAAGCAATATGCTATCCAACACAAAACCTCACTTTAATAATATATTTGACATATTGATATAACATAGTTTATATAAATTTATCTCTTCTATGTTGTAGCATTTGGGAATTCATAAACACCATACTCCTTTGGTTGAGGTTGATTTGTTTTCTTACCTTTATTGTATTTGCATATTCTGTATTCGATTCTATGGCCACCCACTTTCCTCTGATTGATTTAGTAGGGCTACGTCGTCCACGCCCTTTGTCCATGGCCTCCTATGGATCCTATAATACACAACAATGACATTAGTCACATAACATCTATGCACCGAGAGAATGTTGTTGATATTATCTTGTTGTTGATATTATATTATTTTCATTTTTTCCATCAAATTGATTCTTTTCTTGCCTAGACATGCCATTCCTTTCCTTGACATGACATGCCTAGCATTGTGATGCCTTTCCTTGACAAGCCATGCCTTGCCTTGACATGCCATGCCTTTCCTTTCCATGCCTTGCCATGCCTTGCCTTGACATACCTTTCCTTGCCTTGACATGCCTTTCCTTTCCATGCCTTGCCATGCCTTTCCTTGCCATGCCTTTCCTTGACTTGACATGCCTTTCCTTCCCTTGACATGTTGCCATCAATATTGCAATCAAGATTTCTCTCCATACAATCAATAGTCTCAACGATTCTTTAAATTACAATGAGGAACAAAGTTAAAGAAGAAAAATCCACTTAGGTATTGTTACTTTTATCGTAAAGGTGGACATCTTGATGAATAATCCAGGAAGAAGATGAAACCATTGAAAGAAACCATGAAAACACATAATATTGGGTTCGATACTTCCTCCTCTTCTACTTATTCTACAACTCTTGTTCTTTTTGTAATGGCATGTCAACCAAATAATGAATGGATTTTATACTCAATGGATTCTCATCATATGGTTAATAATAATGATTTTTTCTCTAGTCTAGATGTTTGTACAACCCAATAGATTTTTTGGATGATAGTTATCCTTTGGATGTTATACATGGAGAAAAAAGAGATATTTGTAATGGTCAATTTAACAATGTATTCCAAGTTCCTAATTTAACAATGTATAGATTTGGATTTGGTCTATTTGTGGCATTCTCATACACCATGCTTAACCATTGTGAATCCTTTTCCTTTAAGTTTCTTCCACCTTTGCTGTCTTGGAAGGCCTTATCCAACTCGACCTTCTTAGTGAAATCTACTATGGGTAGGATTTAGAGGAACCTTTGAGTTAGAGTCCATGCTAAGATGGAAAATTGTACATGATCCAAAATATTCAAAGCTATCAGATTATCCCCTTTATCTACCACATCTAGTAATTCTCTTTCTATATCCATCAGTTTTTCATCATATTTTCTTTGGCTATGCAAAACCAAATTATCATCCCAAGGGGAGGGTAGCCCACATGTATCCATATATGGCACATAATTCATGAAAATGAAAAAGGTTTATAATATGAACCTTGTTTTCCACCTCATCCCTATTTTCATCCAAAATTTGCCTCATTTATCAATGTAGCTCATCAAATTCTGATTAGAATTCCAACTTCTTTCTAAGGCACATAATGACTCTCATAATTAAATCCCACATAAAATCTTTAATACTTCTCAATTTTGGCCTTGTTTCTTCATATCTTCTTTTATTTCTTCAACCAAGGCCCATGCAAGGCTAACCACCTATTCAGTCTATTGATTATTATCTTTCATATGCCTTTAATTCCCTAACCAATTCATCTATCATGTCCTTCAATTGATTTGTATTTGGATCTTTGGTCATGGCATGTATGGGAACTAGAGACAACTTCTTTTTTTGTTCTTGGTTGAGTCTAAATTCAAGAGTGAAAATTTCTACTCTTGATTCATCTAATTGTGATTTCAAGGAGTAATTTATCATTTTCAAAGGTATTCTTGACACACATCAACCCTATTTGCTGCAGTGCATGCCAATTTGGCATGCACAACAACCAATAGGGCTGCTGTGTGTCAAGACTACGTTTGAAAATGATAAATTACTCCTTGAAATCACAATTAGTATATCTAGTATATCTAGTATATCTACCCATACTAAAATGCATGATTTGAGGATTCATATGGGTACAAGGCAACCACATTAATTGGCATTAGGATAGAATACAAACTTTTGAGATTTTTCTAGAAAGCATGAATAAAAAGGAGAAATGACATTGACTACCACCAAGATTGATCCAGGTGGATATCGGTGGCCACCCACCTTCTCCAACTGGACCAAAACATGTTTCTGGGAATTTTGGTAATTTTAACTTCCGGGGCCATTTTGAGGCCCTAAACGATGTTTTTTTGGGAAAATGGGGAGCAACATGGATCGTAGATCAATGTTGCTCTGGTCAAAAGTTGTAGTTCTCGGATATATCTTTCCAACGAGCTATCATACGCCTAAAACGGAGATCGTATGCAAAAGTTACGACCCCGGGAAGTTGATGCACCAACTTACCCAAACGGGGCCCACATGACTTTTGGCGCTTCAT
>SNQJ01S0006359.1:136482-179669 GCA_010110895.2 Picea sitchensis
TTCCGCTGCATTTTTACAGTTTCAGCTTATTTCGTGATTTAATAGAAAACCAGTTTTACTGTATCTCTGTTATTTTTGTGTTAAGCACCTATTAATAATCGGTATTCATTTCGTTCTGCTCATAAAATCTGGATCAAAGATTCATTGCTAGAAGTCTTTATGTTGGCCCACAACCTTATTGCCACATATATATCTTTGTTTTGACTTTCAATTGTTGCTATGATAAAACCATTGATGAAACACAACCTTGTTATTTGATGAAGACTCTTATCAAGTCCTCCCTTTCCAACCAAAGAAGACTTGATGAGCATTTTCATCAACAATACAAATAAAGAATTTGATATCAAGTTGGTTGTTCACCTATAATAAATTCAAAAAAGAAAGTGAAAGAATTTGATAAATGCATTAAGACACAAGTGTATTTCTATCCATGGCCCTTTTTTAAAAATATATTTTGTTTTAAGTTTGGAAATAATTTTCTCCTATCCTGAATAAAATGGTGTTGGAAACCCAAATCGCAAGAAGAGTGGACCCCTTATCAATGCATATTCTATGGCCTTCAACCCAAAACTAGAATCTTAAATGACTTATAAAAGTAAAGGGCTCCATTTCTTTGTGTAATGTTAGCTACAAAATAATTTCTTAACTGCTTTCCAAAATACTCACTTATTTTCATGAACTAGTTCTTCTCTAATAATTAAATAGTTTTTGTGATGCATGGAAGGAAGGTTCTAAATAGTATTAGAGATAAGGATGAATTCCTCCACTCAACAAGAAAAATAATGTCCCATTTGCATATCTTAAATAGGACATGTAGACAAATCATAACAACCTTGAATATGAATTTCTCTTTGTTGTATAAAGAAATAAAACAAATTCACTATCATAATATCCTCCATATTTTAGGGATTTTGTGTGATGGTAATGTGGTTGTATTGTTTAGTAGTTTCGCAGCCCATTTTGTTTTCAACTTCAACAAGTGTGTGCCAAGAATTCCCTTCCTCCTTTCTTTGTATTGTTGATGAAAATGCTCATCATGTATTATTTGGTTGGAAAGGGAGGACTTGATAAGATTCTTCATCAAAGAACAATGATCTGTGTCATCAATGGTTTTCTCATAGAAACAATTGAAAGTCAAAACAAAGATATATATGTGGAAACAAGGTTGTGGGCCAACATAAAGATTTCTAGCAATGAATCTTGGTGGTAGTCAATGTCATTTCGCCTTTTGATTCATGCTTTCTAGAAAAGTCTCAAAAGTTTGTATTCTATCCTAATGCCAATTAATGTGGTTGCATTGTACCCATATGAATCCTCAAATCATGCATTTTAGTATGGGTAGATATACTAGATATACTAATTGTGATTTCAAGGAGTAATTTATCATTTTCAAAGGTAGTCTTGACACACAACAACCCTAATGGATGTTGTGCATGTGAATTTGGCATGCACAACAACCCTATTGCCATAAGTGCGTATTTTGGAAAGCAGTTAAGAAATTATGTTGTAGCTAACATTACACAAAGAAATAGAGACCTTTACTTTTATAAGTCATTTAGGATTCTAGTTTTGGGTTGAAGGCCACATAAGATTCATTGATAAGGGGTCCACTCTTCTTGCGATTTGTGTTTCTAACACCATTTTATTCAGGATAGGAGAAAATTGTTTCCAAACTTAAAACAAAATATATTTTTAAAAAAGGGCCATGGATAGAAATAAACTTGTGTCTTAATGCATTTATCAAATTATTTCACTTTCTTTTTGAATTTATTAGAGGTGAACAACCAACTTGAACTTGAACTTAGTGATGACAATTTTTGTTCTTTTGGAGGTGCCTTAAATGCCAACAATATTATCATTCTCTATCATTTCCTCTTGGGCCTAGTTATCAACTAACTTAATTATGTGTTAGGCCAAGTAGATTTTTAGGCTTGACTACAAAGTTCCTCTAGCTATTATGGCGCTATTACTTTATTTCAAGGTTTGATGGCTTAGTCCTTATGTGGTTCATGGAGCATGGACTACGGAGCATTACGCTCCCCTCCTTTGAGCCACGCCTTTGTGTAGATTAAATATTTTCATAACCTTTTCCTTTCATATTTTTCCAAAGGTTTATATGGAATTTTACATATGGAATGGGACAACATCCAAGGATACCATGGAATAGGACAACATCCAAGGATACCATGACAGTATCTTGGTCTCTAATTTTCATGTGTCAAGTTCAACTATTCCAATAGGCATACATGGGCACAATAATGATGCAATTTTAGATCTTGGATGATAGTGATCGAAAATTACCTATATGGAAAACTACACCCTCTTACCTTATAACCAAATCTTGAGAGGAATTAAATTAAAAGGAAATCCAATGATTGCAAAGGGTTTCTACCCATATCTAGTATATATAACCATACTAAAATGCATGATTTGAGGATTCATATGGGTACAATGCACCACATTAATTGGCATTAGGATAGAATATAAAATTTTGAGACTTTTCTAGAAAGCATGAATAAGAAGGAGAAATGGCATTGGCTACCATCAAGATTCATTGCTATAAGTCTTTATGTTGGCCCACAACCTTGTTTCCACATATATATCTTTGTTTTGACTTTCAATTGTTGTTATGAGAAAACCATTGATGACACAGACCCTTTTTCTTTGATGAAGACTCTTATCAAGTCCTCCCTTTCCAACCAAAGAAGACTTGATGAGCATTTTCATCAACAATACAAAGAAAGGAGAAAGGGAATTCCTAACACACACTTGTTGAAGTTGAAAAAACAATCGGTTGAGATACTACTAAACAAGACAACCACATTACCATCACACAAAATCCCTAAAATATAGAGGATATTATGATAGTGAATTTGTTTTATTTCTTTATACAACAAAGATAAATTCATATTCAAGGTTGTTATGATTTTTCTACATGTCCTATTTAAGATATGTAAATGAGACATTATTTTTCTTGTTGAGTGGAGGAATTCATCCTTATATCTAATACTATTTAGAACCTTCCTTACATGCATCACAAAAACTATTTTATTCTTAGAGTGGAACTAGTTCATGACAATAAGTGAGTATTTTGGAAAGAAGTTAAGAAATTATGGTGTAGCTAACATTACACAAAGAAATAAAGGCCTTTACTTTTATAAGTCATTTAAGATTCTAGTTTTGGGTTGAAGGCCACAAAAGATGCATTGATAAGGGGTCCACTCTTCTTGTGATTTGGGTTTCCAACACCATTTTATTCAGGATAGGAGAAAATTATTTCCAAACTTAAAACAAAATATATTTTTTAAAAAGGGCCATGGATAGAAATACGCTTGTGTCTTAATGCATTTATCAAATTCTTTCAGTTTATTTTTTGAATTTATTAGAGGTGAACAACCAACTTGAACTTCAACTTAGTGATGACAATTTTGTGCTTTTGGAGGTGACTTAAATGCCAACAATATTATCATTCTCTATCATTGTCTCTTGGGCCTAGTTATCAACTAACTTAATTATGTGTTAGGCCAAGTAAAGTTTTATCCCTGACTACAAAGTTCCTCTAGCTATTATGGCGCTATTACTTTCTTTCAAGGTTTGATGGCTTAGTCCTTATGTGGTTCATGGAGCATGGACTACAGAGCATCAAGCTCCCCTCCTCTGAGCCATGCCTTTGTGTAGCTTAAATATTTTCATAACCTTTTCCTTTCACATTTTTCCAAAGGTTTATATGAAATTTTACATTTGGAATGGGACAACATCCAATGATACCATGGAGTCACCCCAACAAAAGGAAATTACAAAGAGTCACCCCAATTGATTATATGGTTTACAAAGAGTCAACTCTATTATTAATTTTCATTTTCCTTTACTATTTGACTCTAAATTGGGCAACATTAGCATCAGATTTAGCACCGTCCAATGGAAAAAATGCAATCAACTTGGGGTGCTAAATCCGACGCTAATGACACCCAATTTAGAGCCAAATAGTAAAGGAAAATGAAAATTTATTATAGATCCCACGCATAGCACAAAATTCATTATTCAGATTTGTATAACATGAAATTAAAGAAAACATTCATGCAATAGAGCCCGTGCACACCCAAAAACAAGCTTTTGTGCATTCATGAATCTCCATTCACGATTTTAGATCCCGCGCACACCAAAAAGAAAGTGTTTGTGCATTCTTGAATATCCATTCACGATTTTAGATCCCACATGCACCCAAAAGAAAGAATGTACACCACTGTGTAGGTAATCCCATGTCCCCATGCATTGTAAAAAAGATCTCATACCCAAAAGAACCACCCAGAGAAAAGGCAGGGGCAAGCGTGGGAAGGTCCTCACTCACATATAGGAAGTTGATTGACACAAAGGAATAGTAAGAAGGCAGGGGAAAGCATGGGAAGATACTCACTCGCAGATACATGGGCAGTTGATCGACACAAATTAACAGTATGAAGGCAGGGGAAAGCATGGGAAGATCCTCACCCACAGAGATAGAGGCAATTGATGGACGCAAAGGAACAATAAGAAATCCCGTTGATGATCTATATCCACCCATAGATGATGAACAATAAGGAACAATAAGAAAGCACCACCCACATATGATCTATATCCACTTGATCTCGTTGACTCGTAATCGATTGAGCAATCTATAATCCCATCGACTATTTCAACGCATACAGAGAAAAGAGAGGGATTTTCCACAGTTTGGAGGAAAACAATTCGCCCTAGGACGTCAAAAAATGTCAAGCAACAGAGAGAAACAAGCAAAGGGATATGATTCTTTCCATAATGAGGTATTTCATACTCAATTTATAGATTTTTTCATGTTTCCATTGCTTGTTTGAATTGTATTTTTTAGTTTTTTATTTCAAAATTATAAAAGAAGAAATTTCCTTTGTATATATAGGGTTTATTGTTTTTATTTTTAAATTTAAAATAAGAAATTTATTATACATATATAGGGACATGACCCAGAGAAACTGAAAGAGGAAATGGCTTCTATATTGGGGGTAGAAGCAATGGAGAAACTAGAAGGTATGGACTTGTCAATGCTTGCCAAATATGTGGAAGAATGATCTACCAAAGGCACTGAAACAATCCAACCAAACAAACCCTCTCAAAGGGAATCGATTGATTCCCTGTCAATTCTTGGATTGTGCAAAAGATCAAGTAGAAATTCAATCTCAATAACCTCTAAGAATGTGGAACATGGAGTAGAGACGTCCAATGTACCAGCCACTCCTGGGTCACAGATTTCTTCCACCACCAATACATGTTATGCATCTTGCATTGGTACATATGAAACCAAGGTAGACTATGATGTTGTTTTCGGGAATATCAGAATGACAAACGTCGGGAAAATTTTCATGCATAGGTTGAAGGAATCATGCCTTCAACACTTCAAAGAGAATATACATATTCCATTCTCGAAGATAACCTTGCACCTTCAAAAATCAATCATCAATGACATGGAGACTGAATTTGGGATAGGTTGGTCAGTAAAGCAGATAAAAAAACAAATGACTCAAAATTGCAAGAGATTTCATTGCAACCAAACGAAAAAGATAAAAGGAATTCCTCCCGAGCTAAGGAACAAAAGAAGGACAATTGATGTAAGTATGATATGGAAAGAGCTCGTGAAAGCATATGATAGAGCGGATGCACAAAGGAAGTTCGGTGAGGAGAGCATACATGTATTTGAATTTTCGACACTAGATTACTTCAAATTCATTAAACGATTTTTATATTTTACTGGTGCATAATCTAAATTGAATTAGTGTATGTTCCAGGACAAGGCCTCAAAGGTCGGGCTTTCCAAATTTTGTTCCACACATCATAGTGGCCAAATATGATTAGAAGCCTTAATATGCAAGTTTGTAATTCCTGGGAATATTTGAAATGATATTTTTTTTAAATTTTGTACAAAAGAGTAAATGATTGCATATTAATTAATTTAACTAGTCCATCTGCCATGTTTTGACAGGAGCAATGATATGGCCATTATCCATCACAATACTAATTAGAGATGATACAAGAAAAAAAGTGGTCTGATTTTGTTATCTGGATGGAGAATAAGGTATCATTAGTGACTTTCAATAACTTAGTTGGATATTGTTATGTTAATATGGCAATTTGAATTTCTTGTGTTGAGTTGTTTATTTATGTGTAGCTTGAGAAAGAAGGCTCTAGTGCAACTATACAAATTTTTTTGCCCCTTTATTTCTTTCTCTTATATAGTCTTAGAAGAATGGCATGGTTAAATAAAATAAATGTTTGTATTGATCCTTGTTTCCATTCATGAGCATATTTCTCCTAATGGGATTGGCATGGCTTGATAATAACAAGGACTAGAGTCCTCTAACTCAAATCCCCTATCATATTCTCACATTCATTCTTCTTATTTTTTGGTGGGGTAAAGATAGAATGTAGCTCTCCATTTTAAGCAAATGGTGTATTTGGAGTGGATCTCATGCATAGGCCTTTAGGTATTTTATCAATAATTGGTAGCTCAGATGGGCCTTGTTCATATTTTCCCATATCTTTGATGTCCTTGAAACCCATGGTTTGGATCATGGGAAAGACCTATTGTTAGTTTTAGATTTCTCATGTCTTAGAAAAATCATATTCATCCTCATCATTATCATGTGCCTCATCATGATTTTAACCCCCTTTTCCTCATATAAAAGTAGGCATGTTTCCAATTAAATCATGCCTCGGATCGACTAAACGCCAGTTATCTTGGACTCTTGGCACTGGATTCTAGCTAGGGGGACCCATCTCCTGTGATTCTGTCGCCCAAAGAAGTGTTTGTTAGAGGATCTCCAGAACTAGGGTTTAGTTCAATGAGGCATAATAGAAATCCAACATAGGGGGTCAACTTTCAAAGCCCCTATGTCGAGCGATTGTGGGCATCATGGTTGTGTGGGAGTTGGTCATACACACCTTCCAGAGATTCCTAAACTCAGTTACGTCGTCCGATTGTGATTTTGTGCCCTTGGACCAAATTGTCATTGTGTCCTTGAATTTCTTCAGGAGGCGAGTTGCAACTCGCTATAGCACCCAAAACGTGCCTCGGATCGACGAAACACTAGTTCTGTTGGATTGTTGGCACCAGATTCCAACTAGGGGAACCCCTCTCCTATGATTTTGTCGCCCAAAAAAGTGTTTGTTAGAGGATCTCCAGAACTAGGATTCAACTTCGTGAGGCACAATGAAAATTCGACACAGGGGGTCAAATTTCAAATCCCACGTGTCGGGCGATTGTGGGCACCATGGTCATGTGAGCGTTGGTCATACACACCTTTCAAAGCTTACAAAACTAGGTTACATTGCCCGATTGTGATTTTGTGCCCCCAAATCAAATTGTCATTGTGTCCCTGAATGGATTCAAGAGGCAAGTTGCAACTCACCATAGCACCCAAACAGTGCCTCAGATCAATGAAACACTAGTTCTTTTGGAATCTTGGGACCAAATTCCAGCTATGGGGACCCCTCTCCTATGATTTCATTGTCGAAAAAGGTGTTTGTTAGAGGATCTCCATAACTAGGTTTTAGCTCAGTGAGGCACAATGTAAATTCAAAGCAGGGGGTCAAATTTCAAAGCCCATGTGTTGGGAGATTGTGTGCACTGTGTTCGTGTGGGCATTGGTCATACACACCTTCCAGAGCTTACGTAACTCAGTTACGTCACATGATTGTGATTTTGTGCCCCCAGTTCAAATTGTCATTGTCCCTGAATGGATTCAGGAGGTGAGTTGAAACTCTCCATAACACCCAATCCATGCCTTAGATCCACGAAACACCAGCTATTTTGGACTCTTGGCACTGAATTCTAGCTAGGGGGTTCCCTCTCCTATGATTTAGTCGCCCAAAAAAGTGTTTGTTAGAGGATCTTCAGAACTAGGGCTTAGCTCAGTAAGGCACAATGCAAATATGACACAAGGGGTCAACTTTCAAAGCCCCTGTGTCAAGCGATTGTGGGCACCGTGGTCATGTGGGAATTGGTCATACACACCTTTAGAAGCTTATGGAACTTAGTTACGTTGCCTGGTTGTGATTTTTTTCCCCTAGACCAAATTGTCATTGTGTCCCTGAATGGCTTTAGCAAGGGAGTTGCAACTCGCCATAGCACGCAATCTGTTCCTCAGATTGACGAAACACCGATTATGTTGGATTACTGGCACCAAATTCCAGTTAGGGGGACCCCTCTCTTGTGATTTCGTCGCCCAAAAAAGTGTTTGGTAGAGGATCTCTAGAACTAGATTTTAGCTCAGTGAGGCATAATGCAAATCCAATATAGTGGGTCAAATTTCAAAGCCCTTCTGTCTAGTGATTGTGAGCACCATATTCATGTGTGCATTGGTCATACACAACTTCCAAAGCTTACAAAACTCAATTAAGTCACCTGATTGTGATTTTGTGCCACCGGACCAAATTTTCATTGTGTCCCTGAATGGATTCAGTAGGAGAGTTGCAACTTGCCATAGCACCCAAACCGTGCCTCATATCGATGAAACACTAGTTGTGTTGGACTCCTGGCACCAGATTCTAGCTAGGGGGACCCCTCTACTATGATTTCTTCGCCTAGAAAAGTGTTTGTTAGAGGATCTCCAGAACTAGGGTTTAGCTCAGCTAAGCACAATACAGATACATCACAGGGGGTCAAATTTCAAAGCCCCCATGTTGGGATATTGTGGGCACCGTGGTCATATGGGCGTTGGTGATACACACCTTCCGGAGCTTATGGAACTCATTTACATCGCGCGATTGTGATTTTGTGCCCCCGAACCAAATTTTCATTGTGTCCCTGAATGGCTTCAATAGGGGAGTTGCAACTCACCATAACACCCAAACCATGCATCAGATTGACGAAACTCTAGTTCTGTTGGACTCCTGGCACCAGATTCCAACTAGGGGGAACCCTCTCTTGTGATTCTGTCGCCTAGGAAAGTGCTTGTTAGAGGAACTACAAAACTAGGGTTTAGCTTAGTGAGGCATAATGCAAATCCGACACAGGGGTCCACTTTCAACATCCCTATGTTGGGTGATTGTGGGCACTATGGTCATGTGGGAATTGGTCATACACACCTTCCAAAGATTATGAAACTCAGTTACTTCGCCCGACTGTGATTTTGTGTCCCCAAACCAAATTTTCATTGTGTCCCTGAATGACTTTAGGAGGCTAGTTGCAACTCGCCATAACACCCAAACCATGCCTCAGATCGACCAAGTGCTAGTTATGTTAGACTCCTGAAACCAGATTCCAACTAGGGGGACCCCTCTCCTATGATTCCATCGCCCAAAAAAGTGTTTGTTAGAGGATCTTCAAAACTAGGGTTTAACTTAGTGAGGCATAATGAAAATCCGACACAGGTGGTCAAATTTCAAATCCCATGTATTGGGTGATTTTGGGCACCGTGGTCATGTGTGTGTTAGTCATACACACCTTCTGGAGCTTCTGGAACTCAGTTACATTGCTCGGTTGTGATTTTGTGCCCCTAGAGCAAATTGTCATTGTGTCCCTTCATGGCTTCAAGAGGTGAGTTGCAACTCGCCATAACAACCAAACCATGACTCAGATCAACGAAAAACTAGTTATGTTGGACTCCTGTCACCGAATTCTAGCTAGGGGGACCCCTCTCCTTTGACTCCATTGCCCAAAAAAGTGTTTGTTAGAGGATCAATGGAACTAGGGTTTAACTCAGTGAGGTACAATGCAAATCAGACACAGGGGGTCAAATTTTAGAGCCCCTGTGTCGGGTTATTATGGGAACCATGGTCATGTGGGCATTGGTCATATACACCTTCTGGAGGTTACATAACTCAGTTACATCTCCCATATGTGATTTTGTGCCCCTGAACCAAATTGTCATTGTGTCCCTGAATGGCTTTAGGAGGCGAGTTGCAACTTTCCATAACACCCAAACCGTGCCTTAGATCAAAGAAACACTAGTTATGTTGGAATCCTGGCACCAGATTCCAGTTATGGGGACCCCTCTCCTGTGATTTCGTTGCCCAAAAAAGTGTTTGTTAGAGGATCTTTAGAACTAGGGTTTAGCTAAGTGAGGCACAATGAAAATCCAACACAGGGGGTCAACTTTCAAAGCCCCTATGTCAGGCGATTGTGGGAACTGTGGTCATGTGGGCATTGGTCATACACACCTTCGGGAGCTTATGAAACTCAGTTACATAACTCGATTGTGATTTTTTCCCCCAAGACAAAATTGTTATTGTGTCCCTGAATGACTTCAGTAGGTGAGTTGCAACTCACCATAGCACCCAAATTGTGCATCGGATCGCGAAACACCAGTTCTGTTGGACACCTGGAATCGTATTCCCATTAGGGGGACCCATCTCATGTGATTCCGTCCCACACAAAAGTGCTTGTTAGAGGATATTCAAAACTAGGGTTTAGCTCAATGAGGCACAATGCAAATCCGACACAGGGGGTCAACTTTCAAAGCCCCTTTTTTGGAAGATTGTGGGCACCGTGGTCATGTGGTCCTTGGTAACACACACCTTCTGGATCTTATGAAACTCAGTTACGTCACCCAATTGTGATTTTGTGCTTGGAGACCAAATTGTCATTGTGTCCCTGAATGACTTTAGGAGGCTATTTGCAACTCGCCATAACACCCAAACCATGCCTTGAATTGACAAAACACCAGTTATGTTGGGATCCTAGCACCATATTCCACCTAGGAGGACCCCTCTCCTATGATTCCGTCACCCAAAAAAGTGTTTGAAGGATCTCCAAAACTAGGGTTTAGCTCAGTGAGGCACAATGCAAATGACACAGGGGGTCAACTTTCAAATCCCCTATGTCAGGAAATTGTGGGCACCATGGTCATGTGGGCATTGGTCATACACACATTCCATAGATTACATAACTTAGTTACATCGTCCGGTTGTGATTTTGTGCCCCTGGATGAAATTATCATTATGTCCCTAAATGACTTTAGGAGGCGAGTTGCAACTTGCCATAGCATCCAAACCGTGACTTGGATCGATGAAAGATCAGTTCTGTTGGACTCCTGACACCATATTCTAGCTAGGGGGACCCTCTCCTATAGTTCCGTCGCCCAAAAATGTGTTTTTTAGAGGATCTACAAAACTAGGGTTTAGCTCAGTGAGGAACAATGCAAAACTGACACAGGGGGTCAACTTTAAAATCCTATTCATCGGGATATTGTGGGAGCTGTGGTCGTGTGGGCATTGGTCATACACACCTTTCAGAGCTTACAGACCTCAGTTACGCCACTCAATTGTGATTTTGTGCCCCTGGATCAAATTGTCATTGTGTCCCTAAATGGCTTCAGGAGGCGAGTTGCAACTCACCATAACACCCAATCCATGCCTTAGATTGATGAAACACTAGTTATGTTGGACTCCTGGCCCCAAATTCCATCTAGGCGGACCCCTCTTCTGTGATTTCGTAGCCCATAAAAGTGTTTGTTAGAGGATATATGGAACTAGGGTTTAGTTGAGTGAGACACAATGCAAATCCAACACAGGGGTTCAACTTTTAAATCCCCTGTGTCGGGGGATTGTAGGCATTGTGGTCATGTGGGAGTTGGTCATACACATCTTCTGGAGCTTACAGAACTCAGTTACGTCGCTCGGTTGTGATTTTGTGCCCCTAGATCAAATTGTCATTGCGTCCCTGAATGACTTTAGTAGGAGAGTTGAAACTCACCATAGCACCCAAAGCGTGCCTTAGATTGATGAAACACTAGTTCTGTTGGACTCCTGGCACCAGATTCCAACTAGGGGGACCCCTCTCTTGTGATTTTGTTGCCCAGAAAAGTGTTTGTTAGAGGGTCTCTAGAACTAGGGTTTAGCTCAGTGAGGCACAATGCAAATCCGACATAGGGGGTCAACTTTCAAAGCCCCTGTGTTGGGATATTGTGGGCACCATGGTCATGTGGGCGTTGGTGATACACACCTTCCAGAACTTACAGAACTCAATTTCATTGCTCAGTAGTGATTTTGTGCCCCTGAACCAAATTGTCATTGTGCCCCTGAATGACTTTAGTAGGCAAGTTGCAACTCACCATAACACCCAAAACGTGCCTCATATCGATGAAATGCCAGTTCTGTTAGACTCCTGGCACTGGATTCCAGCTAGGGGGACCCCTCTCCTGTGATTTCTTCACCCATAAAAGATCTTTTTAGAGGATCTCCGAAACTAGGTTTTATCTTAGTGAGGCATAATGCAAATTCGACATGGGGGGTCAACTTTCAAATACCCTATGTCGGACGATTGTGAGCACCGTGGTCATGTGGGAGTTGGTCATACACACCTTCTGGAGCTTATGAAACTTAGTTACATCATCCAATTGTGATTTTGTGCCCCTGGACCAAATTGTCATTGTGTCCTTGAATGACTTCAGGAGGCTAGTTACAACTCGCCATAGCACTAAAAACATGACTCAGATTGATGAAATGCCAGTTACGTTGGACTCTTGGCACCAGATTCCAGCTAGGGGGACCCCTCTCTTGTGATTCCATCACCCAGAAAAGTGTTTGTTAGAGGATCTTCAAAACTAGGGTTTAGTTTGGTGAGGCATAATGCAAATCTAAAACATGGGGTCAACTTTCAAAGCCCATGTTTCGAGAGATTGTGGGTACCATGGTCATGTGGGTTTTGGTCATACACACCTTCCGGATCTTACAAAACTTAGTTACATTTCCCAATTGTGATTTTGTGCCCCCAGACCAAATTGTGATTGTGTCCTTGAATGGATTCAGGAGGCCAATTGCAACTCGCCATAGCACCTCAGCCGTGCCCTAGATTGACAAAACTCCAGTTCTGTTGGAATCCTAGCACTTGATTCCATCTAGGGGGACCCTCTCCTATGATTCGATTGCCCATAAAAGTGTTTATTAGAGGATATCCAAAAATAGAGTTTAGCTCAGTGAGGCACAATGCAAATCTGACACAAGGGGTCAAATCTCAAAGCCCATGTGTTGGGAAATTGTGGGCACCATGGTCTTGTGGGAATTGGTCATACACACCTTCTGAAGCTTACAAAACTCAGTTACGTCGCACTATTGTGATTTTATGCCACCATATCAAATTGTCATTGTGTCCCTAAATGACTTCAGGAGGTGATTTGCAACTCTCCATAACACCCAATCCGTGCCTCAGATTGACGAAACACTAGTTATGTTGGACTCCTGGAACTAGATTTCGGCTAGGGGCACCCCTCTCCTATGATTTCGTCACCCAAAGTGTTTGTTAGAGGATATCCAGAACTAGGGTTTATCTTAGTGAGGCACAATGCAAATCCAACACAATTGGTCAACTTTCAAAGCCCTTGTGTGGGGCGATTGTGGGCACCGTGGTCATGTGGGAATTGGTCATACACACCTTCTAGAGCTTATAGAACTCAGTTACATCACCCGGTTGTGATTTTGTGCCCCTAGACCAAGTTGTCACTGTGTCCCTCCATGGCTTCATTAGGTGAGTTGCAACTCGCCATAACACCCAAACCGTGTCTCGGATCGGGAAAACATTAGTTATGTTGGACTCCTGGTAACAAATTCTAGCTAAGGGGACCCCTCTCCTGTGATTCCGTCACCGAGAAAATTTCTTGTTAGAGGATCTCCAGAACTAGGGTTTAGCTCAGTGAGGTATAATGCAAATCTAACACAGGGGGTAAACTTTTAAATCTTCTGTGTCGGGTGATTATAGGAACCGTGGTCATGTGGGCGTTGGTCATACAGACCTTCTGTATCTCACAGAACTTAGTTACGTCACCCGATTTTGATTTTGTGCCCCCAAACCAAATTGTCATTGTGTCCCTGTATGGCTTCAGTAGGAAAGTTGAAACTCACCATAACACCCAAACCATGCCTCAGATCGACGAAACACCAGTTATGTTGGACTCTTGGCATTGGATTCTAGCTAGGGGGACCCCTCTCCTATGATTCCGTTGCCTAGAAAAGTGTTTGTTAGATGATATTCAAAACTAGGGTTTAGCTTAGTGAGGCACAATGAAAATCTGACATAGGCAGTCAAAGCCCATGTGTCAGGCGATTGTGGGCACCTTGGTTGTGTGCACGTTTGTCATACACACCTTATGAATCTTACATAACTCAATTATGTCTCCCGGTTGTGATTTTGTTCCCCCAGAACAAATTGTCATTGTGTCCCTGAATGGATTTAGGAAGTGAGTTGCAACTCGCCATAGCACCAAAACATTGCCTCATATCGACGAAACGCTAGTTATGTTGGACTCTTGACAATAGATTCTAGCTAGGGGGACCCCTCTCTTATGATTCCATCGCCCATAAAAGTGTTTTTTAGAGGATCTCCAGAACTAGGGTTTAGCTCAGTGAGGCACATTGAAAATCCGGAACAGGGGGTCAACTTTCAAAGCCCCCATGTCAAGATATTGTGGGCACAATGGTCATGTAGTCGTTGGTCATACACACCTTTTGTAGCTTACGAAACTCATTTATGTCACCTGGTTGTGATTTTGTGCCCTTGGACCAAATTGTCATTGTGTTCTCGATTGACTTCAGGAGGCAAGTTGCATCTTTCCATAGCACCCAAACCGTGCCTCAGATCGACAAAATGCTAGTTATGTTGGACTCTTGGCACCGGATTCTAGCTAAGGGGACCCCTCTCCTATGATTTCTTCATCCAAAAAGTTATTTTTTAGAGGATCTCCGAAACTAGGGTTTATCTCGGTGAGGCACACTACAAATCTGACACAGGGGGTCAACTTTCAAAGCACCCATGTCAGGAGATTGTGGGCACCATGGTAGTGTGGCGTTCGTCATACACACCTTTGAATCTTATAGAACTCAGTTACATCACTCGGTTGTGATTTTGTGCCCCCGAACCAAATTGTCATTGTGTCCCTGAATGGCTTCACCAAGCTTGTCTTAGAAGTACTCAAACTTCACACAAGACAGAGGCTTAGTCAACACATATGCAACTTGCTTATCTATGTCAACATATTGGATATTTACAAATCCCTTATATACCATGTCACAAATGTAGTGATACTAAATATCTATGTGCTTCGTCTTATCATGGAAAACTGGGTTCTTTTTCATCTTTATGCAACTCTGGTCATCATATAGAATCATGGTAGCTTCCATATCCATATAGAAAATACATGCCAACAACTTTCGAAGCCATATGGCTTCACAACTGGTGGAGCATGCTGCAATGTACTCTTCTTCTTCCATACTGAGAGGACTACTAGATTGCTTCCTGATTTTCCATGAAGTCATGGCTGACCCAAAACTGAAACAACATCCTAAAGTGATTTTCTGTCTGAAGCACTTCCAGCCCAATCTGAATCAGTATAGCCATACAATTTTAAGTCACAATCTCTAATCCAACATACCCTTAAGGTATCTCATCACATGCTTTGCAACTACAAGGTGAACATGTTTTGGCTCCACTAGATACTAACTCAAGCTGTTCAGAGAAAAGCATATATTTGGCCTAGTATTCGTCAGATACATCAACAAACTAATAATTTGTATGTATAAAGTAGCATCAAATAACTCTAAAAAAGTATCAACCATGAGCTTCAAATTCGTCTCCATGGGTGTGGCCATGGATTTACATTCCAACATGTCAAAATTCTTCAGTATTTCAACTGCATAATTCCCTTGGTTAAGGAATATATTCTCTACGCTATGCCAAACTTCAAGACCTAAGAAATAATGCATTGGGCCTAGGTTCTTGTTGGCACAGGGGCAGACCCAGGGTTCAACGCTACAATAGCGCCCCAACAAAGCCCTAACTACCGACCCTTTCGGCAACCCCTGCGAAGCAGATGAAGTCTCACCCGAGGTAGAGGCAGGGGTGGTTGCAAGACTCAGGTGTATGCAACCTTAGCTGGGACACAAATATGTGATTATACAACTTAATAGAGCACTTAGCACTGTTATTTCCTCAATATATAATCATTAATCACTTCGTTGATAAAACAGGGCTTCATAGTATTCACACTGTTATAACGTACTTAAGAACTTAACATCAATAGATTGGTCAGATCTAGCATATCAAGCACTAAGCACACTCATATGGATCAGATCTAATATTCTCACATATCATTAGCACTAAGCATAGGAAGATATATCTAATCATCTTAAAGAACTTAGTAAAAGAAGACATAAACACATTAAGACAACCACAAAGCAAGACAACACAACGTTTACGTGGTTCACCCCCACCCTAGGGCTACATCCAAAAACTCTTCTTCTTTATTGTCTTTAGTCAATCGGTTACAAGCACAAGCCATCAAAATCCTTACTCTGCACAGGACATAACATGTGCGCAACTCGCTAGATCCTTCTTCCTTGCGTTATAGCACTAAGCTCTCCACAATCTGCTACAAGGACCTACACTTAGCTCTGCAAATCTCTTACAGTCATGCACAAAGAACTTACAGACTCTACTCACACTTAGCATACATTTACATCACATAGATGCACTATTTGACCTCTTCTTACATTTCTTATCCTTCTATTTATACATACAAAATAGGCATAAACATGGGTAAACCCATGGGCTGACATCCCATTCCCGTTACATATTCCCAAAAACCCAAAAAGGTTCCAAGAGTGGGTCGAGATCCCATAATCTCTGTTTTGTCTTGCGCTCCTCCTTCGACAAGCTGTTGAAGTCCAAACATAGGTCACTATGACCAAGAATCTCCCAAAACTTGGTCAAGGGCCAACATGCCCCCAACACTCACTTGTGACTCATCCCGAGTCACTCTGGTCTGAGAAATTATGCTTCGAAGGCCTTGATCTTGGATCGAGCTGCTTCGACTTACTGTTTTGCCACAACCTCTTTCTTGGTGAATTCCTAGATCACTGCATCGTTCACTGGCCCTTCTAGGTGCTGTTCTGCTGCACTGACAACTTGTTCTAACTCTTCTCCTCAACTCTCCACCTCTGTAAACAATTGGCATGCCTTATCTTGCACATGTTGAATCCGTTGAGTGACTTCCATTACTTTGCTTTGAAGCATATGGATCTGCTGCTAAGCTGTGTGTTGTTCTTGATACCTCTTCATTCTTTCTACAACCGACATGGTCTTCAGCTACGCCTATAATGTATCTGCATGCTTCTTCGCTTCCTGGAGTTATGAATCCAGTGTCTATAACTTTGGATTTTCGATGAGGTTCTCATATTTTTGGGTGCTACGGTTACTCAACTGCTTGCAGTCCAAGGAAAGAGATTTTAGTCTATCAACTGTGCTGCGGGAAGTTGCTTCCCTTAGGTCACTTACATCTTGGGGGGTTTCGGGCATAGTGCAGAGCTCCAAGTCTGCTATGCACTGTTGGAGCTATTGGATTACTTATTCAAGTTGTGCCACCTACTGTGGAACTTGTTCTTCGACCTTTACTTCGACGACTGTCACAAAGCGAAGTGATATGTGAACCATTTCCTTTACTTCGAGTTGCTCAGCAAGAAACTGTTCCTTTCTTTGCTGTAATTGTGTTTTTTCTTAATCCCACATCGAATGCAGAGAAAGCTTTTCCCATTTTGCAGCACTGCACTGCTCCTCAAGGTCTTTCTGTACTTGCGCTAAAGCCTGGGTGGCTTGTGTTGTCTCCTCCTATGCTCATTAAAGGAAAGCTTCAATTGTATCAACGATGCGGTGGAGTTGAGCTGGCTCATCTCCCAGTTCTGATGTTCCTACTGACAGAGGCGCAATGGAGACTATGCAACTGGACTATAATTCCTGTTGCAACCCTTGGAGCTCGTCCTTAATCCAATTGAACACCTCCTCCTTCTTAGCTTCTTGCTTCTCTACTATCTCCAATGAAGCATCATTCAGTGCTATGACGATGAAGTCGAAGTTGTCTGAGGTGAGGGTGGTCTCAAATTTGTTCTTGGATTCTTTTGATTTCTTCCTTGAAGAAGGTTTCAGAGGGGAAAACTTCCTTTTATTTGAGGGGTCCTCCTCGTCTCTAGGTGGTGTAACCTCGCCTTTCTTTTGTTCAACTTCTGCACAATCCATCTCTCCGCCATCTCCTCCTTGCTCTGCTGAGATGGAAGCGGTCTTCATGAATGCACTATCTAAATCATGGACCTCTTCGGTCTTCTTTATCTTGCTAGGTCCGGGTATATCCGTCGCAGTCTCTGAACTGTCAATGTCGGACATCTTCGCAGGGTCAGCTGGAACAAGGAGGTATGCCGACCATTCCTTGGTGATTTCTTCTAAGTCATTCTCTGTCAGCTTGTAGTAAGACTGCAACTATTTTTATGCTCATCAGTGCGCGCTATGATGTAGATGAAATGGCGGTCCAAGCTGAACTTCATTAAATACCGAAACCTATGGAGAGTATTGGGCGTGATGCGAGGCGCAGACTGTATAGATACCTTCAACTGGTTGTAGTAAGTGTGGAAGATGGCATTTGATTTCCATTGCTTGTTCATGTCATTGGAGTACCACAGTGTATTAAACTTCGCAGCCAGAGGTTCAAAGGGCTGAATGTCTGGGAAGGTCGCACCTTCCGGCATCTCCCATGCGATAAAATCTATCAAGATGAGAAACCAATTGAAGTGGAACTCATATCCTTGGTCTTGTGCTTCCCTACAATCCATTTCCAGCTGGTTTACAAGGTACTTCACCCAATTCATTTGTAGGCCCTTCACGCACTTTCCTGCGAGGTCGACTACAAATCCAGTCACTTGGGTGGGTCAGTTCTTGTGAACTAACTTTCCTACGATGAATTGACAGGCTAGGCGCACTGCGCCACTCTGGATAGAGGCTACCTTGTAGCCTCACATTCCTTTCTTGACATCTCCGTAGGTGTCTTTAATATTCTGCGCAAGAGCGTGATCCATGGTTTTTCCAGGGTAGAAATCCTATGGGTCAGGGCCTTTCATGCTTAGCCCGGTGATCCGATTGATCAATGTCGGATCTACTATGATACAACGATTCAACCATAAATATCTACCATGGTAGCAGGACAATAGCAGTTTGACACATGCGTTCACTTCTTGGTGCCTTCCGAAGTGCATAATATTCATGGTGTTGATTAGTGTGGATTGCATGAGGTTCATGGTCCATGACTGGGGTATGATCTTCAATATCTTTCCCTTGGTTCTGGTCAGATACTTGTGCGGGGCGAGTATGTTGTACACCTTCCTGTCGCCGAGGTTGAAGTCACTAAACTTCAATGCTGCGATCTTATCTTGGTCTACACGCACTGCACATATCCCTTTCGGGAGGTACGCAGTGACCAAAGCGTACTCAAATTCTCTGGGCACACTATCACAATTTATTGCGCCGCTTAGAGGTGGTATATAGTCAAGTAAAATGCTCGGAATCAGCTTGGCATTCGCGAGATCCTCTATGTGCTTAGTTCATTTTTCATCTACTGGGTGGGATGGACCGACTCGAGCAGTGGACGGAGAGGCCGAAAGTCCTCTCGTCGAAGATGCTTGTACACCTATAGACACTCCTCTCTCCGACATGAATCTTTCAGTCATCAAGTCGAGGAGAACTTCCGTTATTGATTCTTCAATTGTGGTGAGCTCGTAGGACATACGCTCTCAGCATTTAAAATTATTGGGGTCACGATGAACTTATATATGACATTAGAACAAACAACAACAATGCAATGATCACTGTATACAATTTTCTTAGTCAGCGGGATCAAATTTTTAGTTAGCAAAAGTGTTCTCCGAGCATGGCGCGACGGGATAAGTAGGAAACTCGGCAACGGTTCGATTGTAATGGGTAGGAAGCCTCATTAACTCTTGTTCAATCTGTTATGGCATGGTCCAATGGTCTGATGATGAACCTTTATTGCTTTTATGCCCATTCGAATCGTCGATCGAACGGTTATAATATCCCCAATGGCTATATTGCTTCATCACGACGAAGTGCCATGTGTCGTTGTTATGATATCGCGACGAAGCTCCAATTCTGTAAATTTTCTTTCTACGAAGTTCCTTCTGGAATCTTGTATAACTTTTCAATCTTAGCCCTCTTCTTACTTATCTTTCTAGCCTTCTTTCCAGTGAGCTTCGACTCAGTATGTCTTTTTCCATTCTGATTCTTATCTTCTTTTAACATAGTCACTGCGCACTGTTGAGATTCTTTCCTAGGATTCAGGGGTAATGCCTCTTCTTTATCTGGAGTAAGTACTTCGAACTTCTGTGGGTCTCCTAGTATTCTTGCGACTTCGACATCAGGGTCTCTAGTGTCAAATAGCTTCAATCTGTTCTCCTATTCTTTAATTAATTGTGCGATCTTTTTGGTCATGAAAACTTTTAACTCCTGTTTCTTCTGCTCCAAGATTTATTCTTCTTTCTTTCATCTGGCTTGATCTCTGTCAATCCAAGGTTTTCCTATTAACATGGTAAACAGGGCACGACCTTCAACAAATTTAATAATCTCAAAATCTTCCTCCGTCGAAGTTCCATTGATAGTCATAGGTATCTGAGCGAGCCTCCCACACAGGTTTACCAATTTTCCTCTGAATAACCCCATTCCTCCTAATGAGGGAGTCATAGCAGGCCTCCCGATAACTTCCCAGGTTCTCTTGGTCATGACATTCACCTGTGTTTCCACATCTAGAACACAATCAATGTTGAAGTCTCCTATTCTTACTTCAAGACATTCTTTTTCTTTAAAGATCTCTGATAATCTAACATGTCGGTGGTCATCCAAGGTTTCTTTCATCTATAGCAATATTTTCTCTGATTCTTCCTGGGGCTCTGCTATAGCCTTAGTTTCTGGATCTTCGTTAGGGTTTTCTTGATTCAGATTCATTCCTTCGAGCTTAGCAATCATTCTGGGGAAATCCAACACTTCATGGTATAGATCTTTGAAACAAAGACAACTACATCTTCTCCCAGGGCATTCTTTAGCAAGATGACCCAGTTTTCTACAACTATAACAAAGGGTTAATCCTCTCTTTATTTTAAATGATCCCCAACCTCTTCTGTACCGTGCACTAGGATCTTGGTAGCTAACCTGCAATAAATTCTTTCTGGGATCTTGCATCCATTCTTTAGTCCAAACATTCTTTCTATGCATAGGTATAACATATCTTTCACCAGTCTTATCAGATCTACTCGTATAAAACCTTCTTTCATCGATTAATACCCTAGTTTTCAAGCTAGGACAGATCATATCAATCATACCTAGATCCATACTCTAGAAACAAAACATTATACTTATCTTACTTCTACAGAGCACAAAGCTTTCATATCTAAAGCTTTTAACTATTCTTACCTTTATCAGAGCATAGAGCTTGTAGATCTTACCTCTTTTAATCAGAAATTCTACTTTTACCTTTCTTAGGGCATAAAGATTTCCGTTCTTGCTTCTTTCCTTTAGATCCGACCTCCTTTCTTCAGATCGAGATTTTTTCTTTAGCACAGAGATTTATAAGTCAAGTAGAATACTACGCACTAGGGCACATATCTACACATAGAGCTTCCAGGTCAACTCTTTGCACAAAGATTCTTCTTTCTCAGTTCCCAACAATCACAGCTTCAGGTCCCGACAATGGAACCATTTGTTGGCACAAGGGCAGACCCAGGGTTCAACACTACAATAATGCACCAACAAAGCCCTAACTACCAATCCTTTTGGCAACACCTGCAAAGTAGATGAAGTCTCACCCGAGTTAGAGGCAGGGGTGGTTGCAAGACTCAGGTGTCTGCAACCTTAGTTGGGGCATGGATCTGTGATTATCCAACTTAATAGAGAATTTAGCACCGTCAGTTCCTCAATATATAATCATTAATCACTTCGTTGATAAAACAGGGCTTCACAGTATTCACACTGTTATAACGTACTTAAGCACTTAGCATCAATAGATAGGTCAGATATAGAATATCAAGCACTAAGCACACTCATATGGATCAGATCTAATATTCTCACATATTATTAGCACTAAGCATAAGCAGATCTATCTAATCATCTTAAAGCACTTAGCAAAAGAAGACATAAACACATTAAGACAAGCACAAAGAAAGACAACACAATGTTTATGTGGTTCACCCCCACCCTGGGGCTACATCCACCAACTCTTCTTCTTTATTGTCTTCAGTCAATCGGTTATAAGCACAAATCCATCAAAACCCTTAATCCGCACAGGACATAAGATATGCGCAACTCGCTAGATCCTTCTTCCTTGCGTTACAACACTAAGCTCTCCACAATCTGCTACAAGGACCTACACTTAGCTCTGAAAATTGCTTACAGTCATGCACAATGCACTTACAGACTCTACTCACACTTAACATACATTTACACCACATAGATGCACTATTCGACCTCTTCTTACATTGCCTATCCTTCTATTTATACATACAAAATAGGCCTAAACATGGGTAAACCCATGGGCCGACATCCCATTCCCGTTACATATTCCCAAAAACCTAAAAAGGATCCAAGAGTGGGCTGAGATCTCATGATATTTTCTTTTTATTGTGCTCCTCCTTCGATAGGCTATCGAGGTCCCAAAATAGGTCACTATGACCAAGAATCTCCCAAAACTTGGTCAAGGGCCAACAATTCTTCATCTAAAATTTTGCAAGGAGCTTCGTTTTGCAATCTACAATGAGATTTTCTTCTCCTGTCAAGAATAAGTCATCCACATATAGTAGCAATACAACTGGATCATCATTCATAACCTTGAATTAAATATTAGAATCAACTTTTCTCTTGGTAAAGGCCAAGCTCGTCAGAAAACTATCAATCCTGCCATACCAAGCTCTTGGAGCTTTCTTCAGACCATATAAAGCCTTCTTCAACTTGAAAACATGAGTCTTCCTGTCCTATATTTCGAAACCAATTTTTCACATCACATTGTACCAACATGGTACACTTGCTCATCTGCAACTAAATCCGCATAATCATGTGTTGGTTCTATGTCCTTTCTGCAAAGCACTATCTGTCTCACTTCTTGAGAGTATGTCCTTTACTCTCTCTGCAACTGTTCCTCTGGGACTGGGACTATGCACCTACAACTTCTCTGAATATGAGAATGACTGGTCCATTCCCAATGCAGATGATAAACTTGAAGAGTAACTCCTCTACTCTATCATGACAAAAAATTCATCTCAAACTGAGAGTGACTCAATAACTGACACTGAGGGTAGCTTATACTTTTTCTTTGGAGGTAACTTGATATTCTATTGTAGTCATGTCTCCATATCCCAACTCATGTACTGCACCCACTGGCACTAGAGATAACTCAATCTCAAATACAGGGACTGCTCCCTTTGAATCTCATACTGTATCAGAATCATGGTTGTTATGATTATATTAACGAGCACTAGAACTATTTCTTCGATTACTGGAGCAAGTGTCTTGTCATAGTATTCTCCCTCTTGCTGGGAGAATACTCTAGACACAAATCGGGTTTTTCATATCTCTATATTTTTATATGCAACATACTTGATCTGTTAGATCAATCTTGGAAGTCACCACTGACTTCCCTTCTAGTCTCAAGGAAAAATCCATATCCAAGTTCTTCTAACTGGCTTCCTCCTCTGTTACTGAAACAAGGGAATATTCTCAGGAGATTTCATGTCTCCTAAAGTTCTTTGAAGCTACAATATAGTCTTCTCAACTCATGGCATCTATCTTCCAGTCCTGGAAGATGTCTCTTTTTCCCATATGTTCCTTTCTGAGATCAGGCTTACTCTGAGTCTACAAAAACTTCATAGTCTCTGCACAATATACTTGGTGTTGAATACCAAGTCTTAATATGAAAAGATGAGTTAGACTTCAAAGGAATTCTGATTCATGTCAAGGTGGCTTCATTATCCATTGGCCAAGTCTACCGTGAGTTCTATTTTAATGTTCGGTCATCTTTGGAGCCTTCTGCTCCTTACAATCAATATCCATATGAGATACTCTATATCCCAAAAGTATCTTATTCTTCATCTTATTTGGTACATGGATGTATATGGTCATGTATTCAACTTGGATAGTCTTCTCCATGTCTCATCTAATATGTTTCCTCCTGCAACCATCACTATAGCTTCCTTAGGGTTATCACCCGTGACCCGCTCGGAACAAGAACAAGGGAGAAACAACATACAAGAATAATAATCTTTATAATAATAATAAAAAAATAGCAAGAACAATCGTCACAGTAGCTGCTTCAGAGCTATCACTTGTGACCTACTTGAAACAAGGGTAAAAAGTAAGAAATACAATAATAAGGAATGAGATAAACACTCTTCTAGTATTGTGATCAATCATTCCTCCATGGTAACCTGGAAAGAAAACAAGAAGTTTCTCCTAGAGGAGATGTTATTTATATCTAGTAAATGATTACAATAAGCATGTATCTCAATAATGCTCACATGCTACCAAGTATTCAATAATAAAAAAATTCAAAGATTTCTATCACAAATATAGTGTTTAGTAGTTATCAAACTTGATATGTGTAAATTTGAATCTTATTAATTTAATCAATCAAACCTGGAACCTGGAGTCTTGTCCTCAAGAATGAGTGTGTTGATTTTATTTCAAGTCTCCTTCACTCAATATGACAAGTACTTTCTTCAACCTATCCTCTGTACTAAGACAATATGCTATCTTGACAGAAATTTGAGTTAGGGAATAAACTCTATAATCTCAACTTTAATCAATCTAATATTTTGACTTTAATTTTGACCAATGATTAGTATGGTAACTTCAACAAATCAAAATGAAACTTGGATATTCATAAGATTACAATAATTCTATAACAAGTAGATACATATCAAAGTAATGAAAATTGGGGTGCATAGTTCCTTTGAATGTGTTGGATTTGAAATCCCTCTGGATCTACTATTGTTGTTTAGACAAAAAATATTTTCTCCTGCAAATACCCTTTAAAATAATGATACTGTTTAAACATATGTAAGTACATACCTCTGACAGTATTGACAAGTAGTGGCACCATCCGACAACAACGACAATAAATAAAAAACATTTAAAACTTCAAAGGTGTTGCAACTTGTAATTTGAAGGTAGCTGGATATTTGCTAGGGTAAGGCACACTAGGATAAAAATCAGTCACAACACTTCACAAAAAATTTCACTGCAATCGGTACTACAACTGGTGCTGAAATTGGCATGAAGGAACTGTAACTGACATTGCAATTGATACTGCAACTACAACTACAACTGATACTGCAACTGCAATTGCAACTACAACTTAGGGTTTTATAAGGAAACCCTATTTTTTCAAACTTCAAATTTTAGAATTCTGATCCATGGGCTAGATGTGCCCTCCTAGGGAAAGTTCCTAGGTGTGATTACTCTCTCCAACGTCCTCCTCAAACAAGGAAAACATCACACTTAGGGTTTATGTAGAAATCTTAATTCTGCAGCAACTCCAATACTGAAAACTGGATTTTGGAGAGGGTACGCTGAGTCTAGTCACTTCTTATAAACTGTAAGTTGGTCTCTTTCATGCCTCCTCTGATACCATGTTGAAGTTTCACTTATACAACTAGTAGTTACAATTCTTCTTTATTATTATAATCATTTAGCACATTAGATGCATAAATACGATCACTAAAAGAGAGGCAATCAAAAAAACAATAGAGACACACATATTATCCTAGGAAACCCTCATGGAGGAGAAAACCTAGAAAAAACTTCCTCAATATAGATAGAACAAATACCAAATAGAATATCCTCCTCTACTCCTTCACTACGAAGAGTAGCGTACCACTTAACCAAGAAATACCAAGAGATAGACCAAAACCCTCCTTGACGTCACCCCCAGTTGCAGTAGCAGTTCCTCCAAGACTTGTGCACTTATTCATAGCTACAGAGCTAGTGTGGTGAGTATGTCCAAATGAGGCATTGACCTCTCTTATAAATAGTGGTCTAGCCAACCTATAATTAGGTCTGGGTCGACCTGTCACTTTACCCTCTTAATTTACAATTAACTGCCAAGGCACAATAGGGCCAATTTTTACGAAGGCACAGTAGGGACTAATTAAATATAATATAATAATATTATTCAAATCTCTCTTAGGTAGAATATTCTTTGAAGTTACAATATTTCAACCCAAATAGGGCATCAATAAAAACTCTCTTGTGATGGCATAAATCCCGAGGCAAATGATGAGGTGGCACCCAATTTTGTCATTTTCCCGAAATGAATTTTTGTAAAAAGTTTGGTTTTGAATGATTTACTTTTTGGAATTAAATATTGTAATTAAAGTATGAAATCAAATCAAATTTGATTTCGTTTTGGAAAATGACAAAGAACTTTAGGGTTGGTCCACTTGTCACTTTCCCAAAAGTGACAAGTGACTTGTGACCTAACCCTAGCCTTCTCCTCTCCTTTATAAATAAGAGGAAAACTTTTGTACAAAGGGGAGACTTGATGAATATAGCATAAAAGATCTGTTGATTTTTCTCCAAGAGTTCTAAGTGTTTGTTTGTACTTGTTCTCCTTTCGGTTGTTGGACTTGTTTGCTTGTTAGTTAAGGGTTGATGAGTAGTACTAAATACTTCTTATGTTAGCTATCTCTAGAAGGGATTGGTTAGCTAGGTATTTCTTGTTACTTTCTTGGGTTTATATTGTTGGTTTTCACTTACTAACAACTGTGTTTGACTTGTTTAAAGTGATTTTGTGCAGATTTCACAAAGGAAATAAACATATTTATCCATAGTTAGTGGTAAATAGGTCTATAGGTCCGTTAGGACAACTCATAAACTCTCTTTTCTTTGCTGGCTATATCTATTTATTTCTCTTTTATTTCATTTTTCTTTTAGCTTTAGCTTTCTGTCCATTTATATTATTGTCCTAAATAGGGAGATTCACTATTTTGGTCATTTTTCTTCTTCTAGGATAACCATATTAGTGATATTTATTTTCTCTTGTAAATCGCATGGTCAAGAAGTTGAATAACTTAGCTTGGTTGGAATACTACTTTGCTTGCGTAAGCTCAACTAAAAATCCCTCAAGGGGGTCCCGAGCCCCTTCCTTTGTGCATGTATCCTTCTTCCATCCAAGCATATCTAAGAGCCTAAAGGGGATAATCCCTCCTCCTCTAAACTGCATGGGCACTCTTCGTTATAACCAAGTGATCTATGTAAGCTCACTTGTTTTATACTAAGTGGAACAATTGTAGGATAATAGGTGTTTTCCTGATCAAGAGGACCTTCAAAAGGATATGGTAATCACTGCATGTGATTAACCAACTTAAAAATCACAATTAACACATGTTTAAAGTCTTTACCTTTCGTTAGTCCACCCAACACCTTGGTTAATATTAATTTACAACAAATTACATATTTTTTCCATAGTTGTTGCAACTTAATAATGGTATATAATTTCACTTTCAGAACCCTTTTTTAGACTTTGAAAAGTCCCGGGACCACTTTTTGGGCATTTTTGGGTAATACTGGGCCATTTTGGACTTGTTTCCATGCATTATGAGTCATGAACAATGTGTTGTTTTTCACTTATAACCACCTTAAAAAACATGGTTGTATCTTATTAAAGGTGTTTTGACTCTTATTTTTCAATATTTTTGCACAATTCATTCACCAAGCAATTGTTCAGAACCTCAGTTTAACCCGAGAGCCAATTTCAAACCTTTTCCCAAGGCCATAAGGGAGCAAACAACTTTTAATTCACTTTTATTAGTTTGCTGATTCAAAAATCAACAATCTCATTTTCACCCCCCTGTCTATAAAAATAAACCCCCATGCCATTTTGGCTACCCATGAAGATGAGGGATGACAATACCCTGGTTGGGTGGTCCTAAGAGGGATTTTTGCAAGTCTCTCACCTCTCCTTCTTCCCCTTTCATCGCCTTAGACACAAGACCATCTGAGGTGCAGGTAGTCTCTACCTCATGCCAAGATATCAAAGAGGTTTTAATCGGCTTCACCATCGAATAGGTAGGATCTGTCCCAACAGGCAAATTTTGCTTATAATAACACCTTCTAGTTATTATTCTTTTGCATTGAATGAAACTACACATCAAGACATTGTGCATCAATCGAAGTTCTTTCAATCCTCGACATGTCACTTTGATTCTTATGATCTACCATCCTTATTCTATAAAGACTAATGACATGGCAATAAAACTATTAAAATATGGATTTAAAAATTTTAATCTCCATTTTTTATTATTGATAAAACAATGGAAGGAAATATTATAAAAATCATTTTGAAATAAATTGGGAAAGTGTGAATAAAAAAATGTCTTTGAATTCTTGAATGTCTCTAAACTCTTTTACTTGGCTTCTTGGAGGTTCACTATATATTGTAAACCCATAAAATTAATTTGTAGAAATCTCATCCCTTTGTCTCTTGGGTTTTAATGGTGACAATACTCTATCTCAATTGTGGCATTTCCTAATTGGTTTGTTGGAGCATGTGGAAATATTTGTACTTTACGTGTTGCAAGTAATAAAGCACCTTCATATCCATATTACCCTTGTTGTTGATAACACAAAGCATCATCAACAAATTGGTGATTCTCATATTGATGAGAAACAAAGTCTATCAATGACCATTTCAAAATCCTTATAATCAAGTACAATGTCCACTATGTGAATTGACTCTTAACTAATAATCCCAATGCAAAATAACCCTACATGATTTTTAAATTGACTCTTAGCTAAGAAAAAACCCTAGGGTTTTTGAATTAAAAAGCCTTATAATTAGGTACATTGTCCACCTTTTGAATTGGCTCTTAGCTAAGAATCATAATGTAAAAAAACCCTCCAGGGTTTTTGAATTGACTCTTAGCTAAGAAAAAACTCTACAAGGTTTCTAAATTGACTCTTATCTAAGAATCTTGATGGAAAAAAAAAAACTCCACTTAGTTTGAAAATGTTTATGCACTTTTGTTTTTAAATTTCATTGTGTATTGCTTATTTTTGACTCCAACACACAATTCTTATTCTCATATATATTTACTATAATGTTCACATGATTTGCAATCTTCATAGCCATTATATAAGACGTTACATTTAATATTAATGATTTCAATAAAACGTATAATGGTTCACCAACTTTACATTTCCGAACAAGACCATGCAAGTTTTGTGGGCTCATTGGTGAATCAAATAGGTTAGATCTCTACTTTTGTGTTCACAATACTTTTGAATGCATCTTATATATTGTCAAATCTTATTTGTATTATTCAATCTATTTTCATTACAAATAAACGTTTTATATTCTCATGTTTAAGTTAAGATTTTTGTGAAAGGTTAGTAGTGAATCATGAATTAATAGAACAACAACAATAGATGATAATAACGTGTACATGCTCGAGTGACTTGTTATTACTTAATATCTTATACACATGACATAACGTGCATTATAATCTATACAATAAATTAACCAAGCTACACAAACATTACATGCAACATGACACACCCATGTAACAAAACATTGTAGCCAAATATAAAGATTTCATTCAATCATATTGCAACAAAAATGAAATATATAAAGGTGATGCCTCCAATACTATAAATTCAAACCTATCTTCAATTTTTCATCATGTAAACATAATGTCAAATAATGCTTAAGATTAGCAAAGCCTAGGAATAAGCAACTTTGTTGGTTTTCTCTTTTGTTGGATAAAACATCTACTCGTGTTACTTTCCACACCTTAGAAACCTTAGTTCTCTTGTTTAAAAATGTTTATCAAACCATACATGCTCCCTTGGTTTCCCTCCTATCACTGTCTTTCATTTTTAATGATTTATCTTTTGTAATAGTTTAAATATGCTACACATTAGCTCTGTTTTGGTTGTTTAAAATAATGGAAGTGAAATTAATGTTTTTATCTAAAATTCAGCAAAAATAATTTTGGATTGATGGAATTGTAAATATTATATGTTAACATTGCACAATTTGATTCCAATAGGAATCTTTTAGAGCGTTGAAACTATTTATGCATTAATCACAACAACTTTAGATTCAATCTATGATTGCAATTTTAGCAAACATTGTCTAATCGAATTTAGTGATAATAAACTAAGAAAAATCGAAATATAGAATGTTTAACCACCTTCATTTAAAAAAAAATTGTTTATTTTATTTCTGAGGTTCAAACTATTATAACTGTTTAAATTTAATGTTTGTAGCTTTCAAAAATCTCATGAGTAGTTTGATTAGACTTAGTGTAGTTTCATCAGGATTTTAGAAAAAAGTGGGGTATACTTTGAAAAACATGCTGCACATGATCATGTGCTTAATCATTTGCATAGGAAAAATACAATATTTTCTTCTAAGATAGGAGTAAGATATTTTAGAGCTTCAATATAGTATTGGATGGAAAGGGAGAGTATATGGATAAAATCAAATAATTGTTTAGAAATGTAGAAATGTTTGAAGAAGGCTAAACATTTGACATTTTTAATCTTTTTTGATTTTTCATCATTGAAATGTAGTCAAATAATTTTTGTCGAAATTGCAATTTTGGATAGGTGAATTTTTTATTTTTTATATAAAAATTTCTTAAGTACCCTTGATTACCTCCACTGCAACTAGATTATGCAATGTTAACATCTGATATCTATAATTTCATCAATCCTAAAAGAATCTTACCATATTTCAGGCCAAAAATGCCAATTTCCCTTCCTATTATTTTGAGTGGTTGAAAAGAACCAGTTTGTAGCACATTTAGACTATGATGAATTGTCTTCGCCCATGCATGAACTAGGTTACATTCACATGCACACACGTTATCCATAAGAAGAACCAACTAATTCTTTATAAATGTCGAAACATTTTATCTTGTGCCTTCACAAGGTATCCACAAGGAGATCACTACTTTCCAAAATAAAGAAAATGATGCCTTGGAAATCCCCTCCATCTTAATGTATATCCATTTAATCTCATAAATGGTATTTTCCTTTTTTACTCCATATTACAATGTGATGTAGGTTGAATTTCTTTAACTTGAATCATAATACTTTCTACAATCTATTGCTTTCTCTTGACCTTGCAAGATTATTACAATTGATCCTAAATAATTTACAATTACAATATTGTTGGTAATCACTTTTTGTACAAGTTTGTTCTTCACATATATCTATTTAAAATGATTCTACAAACTCTATGATGTTTCAGATCAAATAAGTATTACAAAAAATTGATTAAATAATGTTGAATCTAAATAAATTGAAAGAGTGAGAAGCATCTTTGAGGGGGCAACCTCCTATTACAATATATGAAATGAAAAATATGAGATGATCATTCAAATGAGTCTCCTTTATGTATATATTAGGAGACAAAGAGAGCTACACTGTAATACTGATACATTGTCTTAACTACACTTAATGTAAATATAACGAATGAAGGTTATGGTTAGGGGCTCAACATGTACTTTCAAAATAACATTGCCCTCAATCTTGATTAGAACTACATGCTTATATGAAGAAATCATCTTCCCAAGTCACATATTTTTTTGTTAGATTCTTCCACTTGATGATGTACTTAGTAATTGCTTGGTTTTGTAGTTGCATTCATGTTTCGATCATTGTTTTAGGTTCGGGTATGATTCTAAGCTCTTTATTTAACATTGGAAAGATAGTTTGAACTAGGATATTGTCACCAATTACTTTCTTTAAACAAAACACATGGAAGATTGGGTGTACATGTGAATATGGATACAACTCCATTATGTTTTCCATACTACATTTAATCCTTTGCAACACCTTATAGGAACCAATAATAGTTGGGTGTAATTTATTGTCATTTTGTTGCTTGAGGGACATTAGTTTGTCTAGTTGTTGATGGACACCTAAATTGGCCCATCTTGTTCATCATGTATAGCCAATTAACTCTCTAGAAGATATATATTTTTCCCATTATTAAGCTTGATAATTGTTGAATTGACTCATTTTGTAGCCAATAGAAGTTTGTTGATTAATTACTCACAATGGTTAATTTCAGTCACATTTTATGAATTGTGTTATGAATATGATTGTTTTTCCTTTATGTTAATGAGTAGGGAATATTGATGTTTTTGATTTCTATAGCCTTGATTACTATTGTTGTAGAAACGTCATTTTAATTATTTTTCCTAGCATTTGGCCCCACCACTAGCACATGTTATAGTTATAGCAAGGAGAAACGATAAACGATTGGCCATGTTCCTTGTATTTTGTAGCCTATACACGTTTGTCAATTCAAGAAGGAAGACAACACACCTATTGGTAGAGAATTAGGTGACAGAAGGTTGATTTGCTTCTGCGACCCAAATAGAGAGACATGAGGGATTATAGAAGTGTACACTCCATAACACTTCATCTTGAGAAGATGGGGAATGAACATACACTCTATCAAAACACATCAAAGTAGTTGACTATGAGGAAGAATGGCTATATGAGTTCTCTAATAGATTATATGTACTAGTGCTAAAGAAATATTAGGTATCACAAAATCTCATTCCTCAACAAGGTGCCATAATTGATGAAGGTGAAGTTTGTGATTTTATGGATAAGAGTGTTAGTACAAAGCTTAGAGTTCCTCAACATAAATTCATGGCTTCTTTGATATAATTATGCTCATTTTCAACTAGAGTTAGAGTACATAGTGATAGATTTAAAAGTTGCATATAGTTAGGGTTAGAGAGCTACAAGTTGGAGTTTGTTCTTTCAAAATAGTTGATGGAATAAAAAAATGTTTTCTTTTGAGATATTTATGTTTTGAGAAGGGATTTACGAGTCCTCTTCAAGCAAGGCCTACTTGAAGAGGTTTTTGGGGAATGCACCTTAATGTGTGTTTTTGCATCTACATATGTATGTGTGTGTTGTTTTTAGTTTCATAGTTAACATATTTATGTTATTGTGATTATCCTATTTGTAAACATACCATGTGTTAGAATATGAAAGATTGTGCTCATTTTACCATTGACAATACCCTTGTCACCCAACCATAGGTCGAAGCCACCCTTTGAGCACCTTGACCTTGACAGAGAAGAATACTGGTAGTAATCAATAGCCAAGCAAGGCTAATGCACCAAGCAAGAATAGAAACCAAACCTGATCAGATAGTCCCACCCAGAAATTGGCACAACACCTTCCCCAGAAACTTGCGCACAAAACTGCCAACTACAGTGCGCACAACTGACTCTCTACAATTCTGAGAATGTGTCAAATGAGGGACTGACGCCCTGTATTTATAGTGGTTCTGGCAGACTTACTGGGGCCAAGTTCTCCTTCTGGGTACTAATTAATTCATATTAATTATATTTCTGCAGCCGACATCTTGTTTAGGGTTTCCTTTACTTCTTTGCTTCCTTCCAAAATATTCTAATATCGTCATAGGTCACAATAGAGGTTCATACCTCCCGAAGATACCATAATACTAACACTCCCTCCTAGCTAGGGAGGTATGATCTTGAGCACAAACAGACCATTCAACTGGTAGTATCACGAGCACCGTCATTATTATCCAATTGGATAATCTCTTATGACAATTGGTACAATATCAATTGATAGAACACACCTGTGTTTATCCATGGTAGTACGCAACTACTCAAACCATGACACATAGTCACGAACAATGGAAAAAATCCACCACAGTAGTATATCTCTACTATCTGGAGATATATAGTCTCCATAACAATCATCTGATGACAACCTGCACAAAAAATATTGTTAAAAATAAACTGAACCATCTGGGCCAATATTTCACTCACATCTATGAGATCTGAAAGAATATTTTCCCTTAGTATATAACATCAATAATAGGCTATCTGCCCTATTCTTCTCAAACAAGGAAGAATGATTGTTTCCGATTTCTAAGCCATGGACCATTCCTCACCCTGGGCCATTCTTCCTACACTAATCAAAGTGCACCTTGGAGAGAATGTATAAACCCTAAGAAATGTTTGTCCCTAATTGTTGAGCCTGGACCATTCCCCACCCTGGGCCATTCTTCCTACACTAATCAAAGTGCACCCTGGAGAGAATGTATAAACCCTAAGGAATGTCTGTCTGGACCATTTCCTCTGTTAACCACAAGAGGAAAAGAATGTCCTGTATCAACCTCCAAAACTGTCCATTCTTCATGTTAACCACAATGAGAAATAGTTGTCCGGCGAGGTGGGTCAGTATTCTTGAGTAACCCTCAAGAAGAGAGACTGCCCTAGACCACTCCCCAAGTTAACCACAATGGGAAGTTGATGTCTATGATACATCAACAATCTGGACCATTTCCCATGTTAACCATAATGGGAAATCGCTGTCCGTCAGAAATACCAATCCACTTTCCGAACAAGAAAGAATCTATCCAATCTGGACTATTTTTCAATCACAAAGATAAATGTTTCAATAATATTTTTCAACAATATTTTTCAATAATATTTTAGTGCTCCCTCCTAACCTGGAGAGTCTTCCCTTTCAACTAAGGGAGTTATTTCCATGATCCCCATCTTCTCTCGGAAATATGCAAACTTTGTTCTGGATAGAGGTTTTGTTAGAATGTCTGTTGTCTGCTCATCAGTGGGGATATACTCGAGCTTTACCTCTCCTTCCCGGACTTTATCTTGAATAAAGTAGTATTTGATCTCAATGTGTTTCGATCTTTCATGAAATACGGGATGTTCTGATATTCTTATACAACTCTGATTATCACAATGTATTATGGTCGATTTTGGAATCTGATCAAATAAACCAGAGATTAACTTCATTAACCATATTGCTTCAGTGCATGCTTCACATGTTGTGATATACTTTGCTTCTAATGTGTTGAGTGCAATAGACTTTTGTTTCCTGCCGCCCCAAGATATTATAGTGGAGCCCAAACTGAAACAAATACCTGAAGTGCTCTTTCTATCTTCTGACTTCCTGCCCAATCTGAGTCTGTGAATCCATGAAGTTGTATATCATTGGATGCGGTATATCTCAAACCATATTTTATTGTTCCATGAATATATCTTAATACATGCTTTGCAGCTATCCAATTCTCATGTCTTGGTTCCACCTGGAACTGGCTTAGTGTACTCACGACAAAGAAGATGTTTGGTTGAGTATTTACCAAATACATCGATGACCCAATTAGTTGTTGATATAGAGATGGATCTACTGGATCGGAATCTAGAACTTTCACTTTTCTTATATCTGCATTCATAGGAGTGTCCATGGACTTACAATCCATCATTCCAAATTTCTGAAGGATCTTTATTGCGTACTTTCCTTGTCCAAGGAATACTTCACCATGCTTCTACCATACTTCTAGTCCCAAGTAATAATGCATGAGACCTAGATCTTTCATATCAAATTCATAAGCTAATTCCTTCTTGCACTGGATAATAAGAGACTCTTCACCTTTTATGAATAGATCGTAAACATATAATAGTAGAATCACAGGTGCATTGTCCATGACTTTGTAATAAAGGTTTGGATTTGCATGACTCTTGGAGAAACCAAGTCTTGTTAGATAGTTGTCCATTCTGACATACCAAGCTCTTGGAGATTGCTTGAGTCCATATAGAGCTTTCTTTAATCTACAAATGTGAGTGTCTCTGGAATGTACCTCAAACCCTTGAAGTTGTTCAATATACACTTCTTCTTCAATTGCTCCATTCATGAAGGCTGTCTTTACATCCATCTGATGTAAGTTCCATCCCATGGAAGCGACAAGAGATATGATAGCTCTGATGGAAGTATATCTAGCCATCAGAGCAAAGGTTTCGTCATAATATTTTCCCTCCTTCTAGGAGAACCCTCTAGCTATGAATCTTGCCTTGTATTTATCCGTGCTTATGTCTTCTGCATGTTTGATCTTGTACACCCATTTTGAGGTTACCACCGATTTTTCTTTAGGTCTTGGTACAATTTCCCATACCTCATTTTTCATAATGGATTGATGCTCTTCCTTCATAGATTCTTTCCATTGTCCCTTTTGAACTTCTTCTTCAAATGTGGTAGGTTCTTCATCTAGAAGCTTCATCATGTATGCTGCATAACTTGAGAATCTTTTAGGTCTTTTACTCTTTCTGAATGTTCCTTATGGAACCTTGAGTCTTTCTACATATTGTAAGGTAGCTTCAAGCCAAGATGGTATTTTCTTGGTCTTAGGTACAATATCTGAATCAATGTTTTCACATGGATCCATAGGATGATCAGGTAGTTCCTTTTCATCATTTACGTTTTCTGTGATTTCTTCGTTAAGTTCTTCAATCTCTTCTTCTTCTATATTTTCTTCTATGGATTTCTTGAAGGCCATCTTCTCATTGAATGTTACGTCTCTACTGACTTCAATCTTGTGTTGTTTTGGAATATATATTCTATAAGCTTTGGATGAATCACTGTATCCCACGAATATCCCTTTCTTTCCTGAAGGTTCTAGTTTATTCCTCTTGTCCTTGGGAATGTGAGAGTAAACAGAACATCCAAATATTCTTAGGTTTTCCACATTGGGTTTCTTACCTGAGAAGGCTTCTTCTGGTGTCATGTCCTTCAATATACGACGAGGAATTCTGTTCTGCACATATATTGTTGTCATTGTTGCTTCTCCCCATAAGAACATGGATAGACCTTAATCATTTAGTAAGGCTTTTACGGTTTCTTCAATGGATCTATTTTTTCTTTCTACTACACCATTTTCTTGAGGATTATGAGGAACAATCATCTCCCTCCTAATCCCTGTCGATTTTCAGAATGCAACGAATTTCTTTGATGTGTATTCTCCACCATTATCAGTTCTTAGCGTCTTTATCTTCTTGTTCGTGAGATTTTCTATTTCTGCTTTGAACTCTTGAAACTTGTTGAATACTTCGTCTTTTGGCTTGAGTAGATATAACCAAGTCTTTCTTGAATAGTCATCTATGAAGATTATGTAGTAAGAAGATCATTCTAGAGATTTTACTGGCGTCAGACTGCAAACATCTGAGTGTATCAGATCTAGAATCTCCTTAGATCTGTTGTTGCTGCTTGGGAATGGTTTGTTGATATTATTCCCAAGAGCACATCCTTTGCAGATTCCTTCATGTGTAGACTGCAACTCTGGTATTCCTTCAACCATAATTTTGAGAAAGGGTAAATCTTGATAGTTAATATGAGCGTACCTTTTGTGCCAAAGCTCATTGGGGTTGACTTCGTTATGTATAAGAGCTTCTTTATTTTGTTCTAGTAGTCTATACAAATTTCCTTCACGACTTCCAATAACCCTAGCATTCTCTATGCTGGAGTCTTTATGCCATGATAACACTTTTCCATCCATGAAAGCTATTTTGTTTCCATTGTCTTCTAGGCAAGATATCGATACAAGATTCTTTTCTAAACCAAGTACATATAAACCATTGCTTAAGTGAACATAGTTACCTGTTTTCATTTTGATGGAGGGTTGTCCAAATCCTTCCATGGGGTAAGTGGTTTTGTCTCCAAGATCTACCTTGTACGAGGTCTTCTTCTCATTTATATTTGAGAGTATGGTTTGATCTCCCATCATGTGCACAGAAGCTCCACTATTGATTATCCACATGTCATCTTCAATCGTTCTAGTAAGTGCTAAGTAGTGTAAAAGACTGATTGTTTCACTCATGTCTTCGGTTGATTGGTAGCTGTTCATGCATTGATCCAAAACTTCAACTTCGTTGTTTCTATATTCTGAGAGAGCCAAGAGGTACACTGAGTTAGAGCGCATCTGCATATCTTATTTTTGAGCGAGATGCTCCATCACAACGTGCCAGATCTGAGATTAGTGTTTCTGCAACTGCTTCTACTAGTAACCCTAGTGACAGTGTCTTTGGAAGCTGCTTCTGCCAGTAACCCTAGCGACAGTTCCTCAATGAGCTCAATATCCTAGCGGCTATGTTTCCTTCCAACGTTTAGAATGAATGAAGGAGGTGTGGGCCCATAACCTGTTAGAATATGAAATATTGTGCTTGTTTTACCATTGACAAAACCCTTGTCACCCAACCATAGGTCGAAGCCACCCTCCGAGCACCTTGAACTTGACAGAGAAGAATACTGGTAGAAATCAATAGCCAAGAAAGGCTAATGCACAAAGAAAGAATAGAAACCAAAGCTTATCAGGTAGTCCCACCTAGAAATTGGCGCAACACCTTCCTCAGAAACTTGCGCACAAAACTTCCAACTGCAGTGCACACAACTGGATCTCTGCAATTATGAGAATGTGTCAAATGAGGGACTAACGCCCTGTATTTATAGTGGTTCTGGAAGACTTATTGGGGCCGACTTCTCCTTCTAGGTACTAATTAATTCATATTAATTATATTTCTGCAGCCGACATCTTGTCTAGGGTTTCCTTTACTTCTTGCTTCCTTCTGAAATATTCTAATCTCGTCATAGGTCACAATAGAGGTTCATACCTCCCAAAGCTACCATAATATTAACACCATGAACCTATGGTTGGTAGAGGAGGATTTGTTGTGATTCAACACACTATATTTTAGGTTTATGTTATATCATTGAATTTATTCTCCAAGTAATCAGTTTTTTTTTGGTAGCATTAAGTTATGAATACTTTGTTTTAATTTCAACAAAACAATTTTAGTTCCAATGAGCTATAGGGTTTTGCAAGCACCAACCAATGAGCCAAAATGAATTGTATGCCTTTATGACTTTTGTTGTAGAACACTAGAACTCTGTTGTAGGTAGACTGCATATAAACCACATGTAGTTTCCATTCCTTAAAATAAAATAATACAAAATTTGTTTTGTAGTTCTTTTACCCTTGAAGATTGTATAAATTTTGCACACATGACTTCACAAGTCTATGACCCCGTAGGTTGATAATTTAAATGTGTTCCTATAGAAATTCAACAACGTTTGTTACTACAAATGTTCAGGAAACCACTTTTTGGCTTCGTTTCTAGGGTAGTGCTAAGAATATTTAAGGAAGAAAGCACTACTGAATGGGGATTCCACTGTAAAAGGGAGAATGAATCAATGTTTCTGAGAGTTTTCTTTTGCACATGTTCTTCTTTTTTGTATCCAATATATTTATTTTAGAAATAATGCATGCATCACAATAAGGATAGATTACAAATATTTCTAGCAAAATTATATAACTGGAGTGCAGAACAAACACGAATATGAGACAAGAAAAATAGGGGAGGCCTAAGCTAAAAACTGTCATGGAAATATCAAATCAATCTCCTAAATAACTAGAAGAAAGTGTTGAGGAATCATAGGATTTTGAAACTTCTACATCCTCATCTTTTGGAATTTCCTCTCTGTTCATTATGGTGGAAGAAAGAGTGGAAGGAGGCACTAAATAAGGACAAATGATGTTTGAGTTTCCTATCTTCAAAATAATGGAGGAAGTAATATTGAAGACCATCAATCCAACAACTCTTCCTCATTTCTATGGAATGGTCACTAAAGACCCAAACAATTTTCTTTTCAAGTTTGAAGTACTCTATAAGACATATGAATATAATAATGTTTCTTAGAAGCTAATACTGTAATGTCCCTACTTTGGGACATCAGGATATTACAGGGTGTTATGATGACCAGAGTAGCTAGATGGAGATTATAGTGAGTACAAGAGCTATTGAGAGGTATTTTGGGGTCCATCTTGCATCGATCATCCTATTTCACCATTATTATCCATTCCACACAGATTGGCTTTGGTTCCATTGCATTCCGATGATTTCCATGTTTTTGAGTATTTTTAGCTATAAGTCAATTAAATTCACTGAAAAGGGCATTTTGGGCACAATGCTTGGAGGAACCTCTCAGTGTAATAGCTCATTGGAATCAAGAGGAGAAACACTATAGGATAGGATTGTGAGAAGTGACTTTCAGTGGCCAGGGAAGCCACAAGGTGAGATAAGGTGCTTTTCAGAGGTAAAAAGGTTAATTAATTAATTAAAGTGATTTAATTAATTAATTAAATATTAATAAAGTAAAAGTCACTTTGGAGGGACAAGGTGAGCAGGAAGTATAAAGAAGAGGCAAGGGCCTCTATTATCTCATCCATTCATGTATGTTTATCATTTTGAAATCTGGCTTCCAGCTAGAGAGCCCATACCTTGGGGGTTTTGAGGGTTTTGACTTAACAAACCCTAGAGGACGATTCAGTGGTGAAATATTCCACCTAGCTTGTCCCAAGATTTTTCTCGGAGATGCAATAATCTCCCAAACCATTCTAATTCAGATCTATTTAGTGCAGGAGGGTTCTACACCAGCCACAAGCACATGATGAGAAGGAGGGCACACCATTGGGGGTTTCCAGCAAGGGGGGCACACCATTCTTTGAGGGAGGTTCGTTCCAAGGGATTGGAAGGGCTTCAGTAGATTTTAGCACCTGGTTTTTCATTGCAGGGTCTTGGCCATTAGATCTAGTGCATTCCGAAGGAGTTTTATGAGCCAATTGATTTGTTGGATGCATTGGGTGAATTGGAGAGAAGGAGAGCATTTTGGAGATTCATATCTATTCAGTTTGTAGGGGTTATACTTCATATATGACCTGAGACTTCACCTAGTGACTTGCAATGTCCCGATCTACATTTACAACGAGTTTCAGGGCATTTGGAGGCCTCCTTGATCAGGGTCAAAATTGTATGGTTTGATAGTTTTCAGGAGGGCACAACTCCACTTGAGGATTCAACATTTGGAGGAGAATTCCTTGGTATTTCGGTTTGATATTTTAGGAGGGGACTCTACACATCCCGATCTACAGTTTGGCATCTTCATTGGAATCCTTAGGAATCTTCTTCAGCTAGGCCAAATTATCTATTGTTTCAAGCATCTAGGGGGGCGCACCATTCCTTGGAGGGAGGCTAGATCCATGAGTTTGAGAAGGATATTGGAGATTTGAGCACATGGGTTGTTCTTGCATTTGGCCGATCTATAGTTTGGCATATTCATCGGAGGGATTGGAAATCTTTGGCAGCAGGGCCGAATTGTTGAGGCTATTTAGTGATCTAGTAGGGCATGGCATATTCCAGCTTGGGGATTGACGCTTCATATGGCCCATATATTTCTTGTATTGGTATTCATGGTATATGAAACCCTTGGAGGCTTATAATATCTTCTTGGAGAATTTTGTAGAATCTCCTATTGTGTTATTGGATCCATCTGTTGAGCATTCCAGATCAACATCTTCATTGTATCAGGTTCTTCTATTTATGAATAAAATCAGATCTGAGGTGTGTTAGGACCACACAATGTACCTTTTTGCTTATACTTTTTGCCACTATTATACTCTTGATCACCCATATTTAAACTCATACTATCACTTTATCTGATCATTCCAAAGGTATACAACGTCCCTTCTCATTACTATACGTTTAATCTGTTTTTCATAATATTTTACATCACTCTCGTACTTGACCATTGATTAGAAATGCATAAGTGTTCAAAACTGCAAATTAGCATTTGAGGCCTATTGCTGAAACACAGAACTGTCCAAGGTCATTGTTGCTGAAACACAGAACTGATGATGAAACACAGAGCTGCCTTGTAGTCCGAGGTCGCAGATGTTGAAACACAGAACTGCTATACACTCCGAGGTCACAGATGCTGAAACACGGAGCTGCCTTATAGTCCGAGGTCGCAGATGCTGAAACACGGAGCTGTTACACAGTCCAGAGTTGAAGATGCTGAAACACAGAGGAAACTGCCAGAACTGACGATGCTGAAACACAAAGGAAGCCGTTACAGTCAGCGGTCAACACAGTCAGAGCGCAATTCACGTGGCTGAAACAGCCTGCGAATTGCGATGCTGAAACAGCATCAGCAACAACGAGAAGCTGTTACACCAGCCGTAACAACAATACCTCATTCAGCTCCTGTAATAGCATTTATGTTGCATGAGACTAGGACATCCTGTTCTGGTTTAGAAAGAAGATCCGGCTAAAGATAGGACTCAGATACACATTGTAATTTTTGATCAATTGTATCGAAGGGATTTCCTCTTTAAATAAGAGGAAATCATCATTCGAGGGATCCAAGTTTTATGTATTGAAGCAACTCCAGAGAAGCGGGACGTATTCTATTTTTCCAATTTGTAATGTGATATTTCGACAGATGAATATAAGACTGCTTTGAGTATCCTTCTCTAGATTTTTCGTTCCAGGGGAATCTTGTGAGAAGGGAGGGCCCACCTTCTTCACAAGATTCACCCATTAGTTTAGAAGTGTGTTAGCACAGTTTCTGTTTATGCTTTGATTTAACTGTCGTTTGCTGAAACACTGTTTTTAATGGATTTCGCTTTGCTGAAACACTACTAACTTTGTCTTAGATTATTGAATGAAATTCGTAATTCTTTTCATTAGCAATCTTGTGTGATGATTTTATGAGGCTAGCCAGAAACAGGGTTAAAGGTTCCTGCTCAGACATGAAGGAATCAAAACACCTTATCTTCTGTAGATTTCATTTACTTCTGCAAGTGTGCTAGCCAGAGATTTGGTTAAAGGTTCCTTCTCAGACAGGAAGGAATCAAAACACCTTGTCTTCTGTAGATTTCATTTAATTCTGCAAGTGTGCTAGCCAGAGATTTGGTTAAAGGTTCCTGCTCAGACATGAAGGAATCAAAACACCTTGTCTTCTATAGATTTCATTTAATTCTGCAAGTGTGCTAGCCAAATATTTGGTTAAAGGTTCCTGCTCAGACATGAAGGAATCAAAACACCTTGTCTTTTGTAGATTTCATTTAATTCTGCAAGTGTGCTAGCCAGGGATTGGGTTAAGGGTTCCTGCTCAGACAGGAAGGAATCAAAATATCCTGTTCTCTGTAGATTTCCATTATTCCTGCAAGTGTGCTAGCCAGAGACTGGGTTAAGGGTCCCTGCTCAGAAAGGAAGGGATCAGACTACCCTGTTCTCTGTAAACCTCAACTTCATAAGTGTGCTCAAACAGAAATAAGGCTTAAGGCTCCTGCTTAGAAAGGAAGGAACTAGGTGGCTTTGTTCTATGTTAGATAGAGTTAATTGTCTTCTGCTTACTGTTTCCATGAAAGAGTGTTAGTACTGAAGTCTCTGTTGAGAGTAAGGGTCATGTTCTCTGATTGCAGAATAGTTGTTCCTTCCCATTGCAAGTGTTATTTTAATGTAATCCAGGATTCTTAGATTAATCTTTAAAAGATCTGCAATAGGGAAGATACTTTCCTATGATTTAATTCAGAACTTCAGTTTATTCAAGAAAGTGTGATTAGTATAAGTTTCTTTACTACAACACTAAGTTGCTTTTGGAATTGAGCATATATAGTGCGTGGTTATCTTTGAAATAAAAGACTTCCCTGGGTTGATAATTTATGTATCACTTG
>SNQJ01S0006359.1:179732-195738 GCA_010110895.2 Picea sitchensis
ATTTGGTTAAAGGTTCCTGCTCAGACAGGAAGGAATCAAAACACCTTGTCTTCTGTAGATTTCATTTAATTCTGCAAGTGTGCTAGCCAGAGATTTGGTTAAAGGTTCCTGCTCAGACAAGAAGGAAGCAAAACACCTTGTCTTCTGCAGATTTCATTTAATTATGCAAGTGTGCTAGCCAGAGATTTGGTTAAAGGTTCCTGCTCAGACAGGAAGGAATCAAAACACCTTGTCTTCTGTAGATTTCATTTAATTCTGCAAGTGTGCCAGCTAGGGATTGGGTTAAGGGTTCCTGCTCAGACAGGAAGGAATCAAAACATCCTGTTCTCTATAGATTTCCATTATTCCTGCAAGTGTGCTAGCCAGAGACTAGGTTAAGGGTCCCTGCTCAGAAAGGAAGGGATCAGACTACCCTGTTCTCTGCAAACCTCAACTTCACAAGTGTGCTCAAACAAAAATAAGGCTTAAGGCTCCTGCTTAGAAAGGAAGGAACTAGGTGGCTTTGTTCTCTGTTAGATAGAGTTAATTGTCTTCTTCTTACTGTTTCCATGAAAGAGTGTTAGTACTGAAGTCTCTGTTGAGAGTAAGGGTCCTGTTCTCTGATTGCAGAATAGTTGTTCCTTCCCATTGCAAGTGTTATTTTAATGTAATCCAGGATTCTTAGATTAATCTTTAAAAGATCTGCAATAGGGAAGATACTTTCCTGTGATTTAATTCAGAACTTCAGTTTATTCAAGCAAGTGTGATTAGTATAAGTTTCTTTACTATAACACTAAGTTGCTTTTGGAATTGAGCATATATAGTGCGTGATTATCTTTGAAATAAAAGACTTCCCTGGGTTGATAATTTATGTATCACTTGATTGTTTGAATCAATTAAGCAATTATAGTGACCAACAAGGTGTTTTGGCTTGTCTATCATATTGTTGATCTTGCATATGGTTGAGTTATGTTCCATCACGGTATCTTATTGTATATTTCTGCAACACATAGATAAATTCATCATCATAAACCCTAAGGCCAAAATCAAGAGGTCAACCTGCAAGTAAACACATACAAACAAGTAAATCAACAAAGTGTTTGACTAAATGCCAAAACCAGTAAAAGTTTAAAAAGACACCCAAAACCGTGATGTTCATGTCATATTAGCTTGGGAACATTACAGTGGTATTAGAGCCTAGACTCCTACCAGCCTGAGGGGTCTTACACAAGGATAAATGGATGAGATATATTACTTGGAGATAAGATATTCATGCCTTAGCAAGGAAACTAGGGCTCAAATAACCTTTCCTCAGTATGTAGCCTTAATAAATACCAGTTGGAGCGAAGAGGATTTTTTACATAGGATCATCGTAGCAGAGGAAAAGAGATCTAGAGAAGCTAGATGGTTGGAAGAATAGAGAAACCCCACACCCATTAGGAGCACACAACTTTGCTACAGTTGCAAGGTGCCTTGGGAACCAGATCATAGGTGTAGGGGTAAGGGTAAGAAGCATATTATTGAGGTGCACTATGATAGTGATGATGAGGTATGTGAGGATGGAGTGATAGATGCTTATTTGGAGCAGTCTGATGATGATAGTGAATCTTTCACAGAGGCTAGTGATTCTTGCACCCTTGAGGAGGATAGTGACCCTTGCACATTGGAGGGATAGTCGGGTGGACAGGATGATAGCACCAATGCTTCAACAGAGATTTCACATACCATTGATGACCTTACACCTCAGCAGAGTGGTGAAACTAGTGAGGACTCACACGTGTTATCACCTACATATGACCAACTTCCTATGGTGATTGTGACACATCTGTCATCTTTATAGAGACCTATGACAACCACATCATATGAGGATAATAGTAGCATAGAGGAGCTGTACGTGAGGGATGCACACCATGGACTTGTAGATCCATAGATACATGAGGAGATACATAACATGCAGACAATTGACCTTAAACATGCAGATCAACATGAGGAGATTGAGTCACAGCTTTTGGAGACTCCATTAGTTGAGAAGATTGTGGATATTGATAGTTTGTTGGGGCACTTACTTCCAAGATTAGGCTGCATTAACGAGGATTCACTCTTGATTAGTTAGGATTACCATAGAACGTGTATGGACACATCTATATGGGATCCAGACACAGATGATAGTAGAAGGGTGAGTGCACATGAGGATACAACTGCTCACATTGGTTATAGTATGATTCAGAGAGAGATAGCAGTTGGGGATGTTATGCAGTCACATATAGGAGGGCCCAGTGGCACAATAGAAAGTGGCCAGTTCAACACTTTATATTCTGTATAGAGTATTGTTGGGGATACCAGTGATGGCACTAGCAATGAGAGATGTGAGGTGGCACCTTAGCATGACTATGATCAGGAGTCACACTACTTGACAAGACAGTTGAGAGTCAGTGAGGATATGATCATGGCAACCACCGAGTGCATTGATGACATGCATGCATTGATGGCCGATTGTTGTTGGAGGGCATCAATGGCACATGATAGTTCAGATGATGCATTTTCCATAGATGACTTTCATACTCTCTTAGAGAGAAAGTTTGTAATGAGGACCGACTTCCAACAATTGTTGATAGATAGGGACTACCTACTGGGGATTGGAGAGATGTATCATAGAGCCTTGAGGGAGAAGGAGTTGGAGGTGGACCGACTCACTTAGGAGTTGGAGAGCACTCGAGGATTATTGAGAGGCACATAGACAACCCTTCAAGAATCAGAGCCTAGATCAGAGGATATTCTTGAGGAGATTTGTCAGAGATCCGCTTCATCTATCCTAGAGGACACTCATATATGTCCTTTGGTCACATGGATAGAGGATGTTGGTGATCTAGAAGATGAGCACCAGTTGATGGAGGACACTTCCATTTGTGTTCTGAGAGTGGTTGACATTCAGGTAGAGGTTGATCTAATAGTACCCCCAGGATATATGATGCGACATGAGTACATGGGAGACGACATGCGTATGCTGAAGCATACAATGGTGAGTGATAGTTAACAGAGACATGCTGAGATGTATGGTGGGATTCATAGGGGTGTATTTCCTTGCAAGGAGTAGACACACTTAGGGGAGCATGCATATGCCACTCCTTTGCAACATCACATAGTTAGGGGAGATTACCTTCATCATATCAACAATTAAATGGGAGATGAGGGGTATAGCTTAGTGGACCAACAATTGGAGGAGCTACTTCTGGTTGTACTGGATGATTGGGAGTCAGTGATGATCACATGAGAGTATGTACCATGGATACCAACGGATGATATTTTGGTTGAATCCTTGGGATTGACCAAAGCATGTGATATTTTACAGGTCTACAGTCAACTACAAAGGTTTATGTTATCCTTTCCTGACACATTTATCATTGAAAACAACATGAGGAGAGATAGACAGTGGCAGAGGGCATGGAGAGTGAGTAGGCTGAGACCACCTAACAAGAGTACTTTTACGACATACAACATGTCATAGGAGGACCGTGTTAGGTAGGTAGTTGAGACTTGGTGCGTGATGGTGAGCATCATAGGCTAGGTGACAACATATGAGCACAGAGGGATTCCAACAGTGATCAGTCTGACACAGAAGAAACTAGCGGGGATTGGAAGTGATAAAATTCTAGGTTTTCCATGGGATCTGAGAGTTCCTTTTATTAGTAGGTTGTTTCACCTTATGATGACCCAGGTTGTGCCAGAGAGCCACATACCTCACTCTGGGTTGGTTTCGAGTGGGATTTCAAGGACCTGTCCTATGGAGCGATATAGTTTCTCCTTTCGGATACTCATGATCGAGTATGGAGATGGTTGAGAAGGTATTAGTGCCACAGAGATAGTTTTACAGATGCAACTTCTAGACAATAGGTCCAATTTCCACAGGTACTTCAGCATGAGGATCCAGGAGTGGAGGATCCAATACATATACATAGTGCATGCATACATGGCCAGCATAGTGCAGTGCTAGCCTGGTGATCTTTGATAGAGGCTAGCATGGGACCCAAGGATTGTAGGATTGAGCATTTCACTGACTGACATGGGTGAGTGGACATTTGCAGGGGAAAGTTATTCTGAATTTCCATTGAGCTTCAATATTGAGGAGGGCACATCACTTGAGGGTGTCTCACAGAGGTCTTATAGTACCTCATTTTGGCATCAACATGTGCAGTTGATGGAGGTTGTGTTGATCTTGGTAGTGTCTTGGAGGATTGATTCATTCCAAGATTAGGCCATGTGTCATGTGTAGGAGATTCACAGGGTTGATATATTTCAGGACTATGCTTCACAGGATACTGTAGTTCACTTCCTGATATGGGATCCAGGCGGTGGAGTGTATTATAGTTCATCTTTGGACGGGTTCTACTATGTGTCCTACATGTGGACATGGGATCCTGGTATTATACTTGGATGGATTTGGTTATTGATTGAGGACAAGCAATATTCTAGTAGCGAGGACTGTAATGTCCCCACTTTGGGACATCAGGATATTATAGGGTGTTATTATGACTAGAGTGGCCAGATGGAGATTATAGCGAGCACATGAGCTATTGAGAGGTATTTTGGGGTCCAACTTGCATTGCTAATCCTATTTCATCATTATGATCCATTTTTCATAAATTGGCTTTGGTTCCATTGCATTCCGATGATTTCCATGTTTTTGAGTATTTTGAGCCATAAGTCAATTAAATTCACTAAAGAGGGCATTTTGGGCACAATACTTGGAGGAACCTCTCAGTTTAATAGCTCATTGGAATCAGGAGGAGCAACACTACATGATAGGATGGTGAGAAGTGACTTTCAGTGGCCAGGGAAGCCACAAGGAGAGATAAGGCACTTTTTAGAGGTAAAAATGTCAATTAATTAATTAAAGTGATTTAATTAATTAATTAAATATTAATAAAGTAAAAGTCACTTTGGAGGGAAAAGGTGAGCAGGAATTATAAAGAAGAGGCAAGGGCCTCTATTCTCTCATCCATTCTTGTATGTTTATCATTTTGATATCTGGCTTCTAGCTAGAGAGCCCATACCTTGGGGGTTTTGACTTAACAAACCCTAGAGGACGATTTAGTGGTGAAAGATTCCACCTATCTTGTCCCAAGCTTGGTCTCGAAGATGCAATACTCTCCCACACCATTCTAGTTTGGATCTATTCAGTGAATGAGGGTTCTACACCAGCCACAGGCATATGAAGAGAAGGAGGGCGCACCATTGAGGGTTTCCAACAAGGGGGGAACACCATTCTTTGAGGGAGGTTCTTTCCAAGGGATTGGAAGGGATTCAACATATTCTAGCACCTGGGTTTTCATTGCAGGGTCTTGGCCATTAGATCTAGTGTATTCCAGAGGAGTTTTATGAGCCAGTTGATTTATTGGATGCATTGGGCGAATTAGAGAGAAGGAGAGCATTTTGGAGATTCAAATCTATTCAGTTTGGAGGGGTTATACTTCAGATATAACCCTTAGACTTCACCTAGTGACTTGTAGTGTCCCTATCTACCTTTCTAGTGAGTTTCAAGGCATTTGAAGGCCTTGTTCACCAGGGATGAAATTGTAGGGTTTGATAGTTTTCAGGAGGGCGTAGCTCCACTTGAGGATTCAAAATTTGGAAGAGCATTCCTTGGTATTTCGGTTGGGACTCTACACATATTGATCTATAGTTTGGCATCTTCATTGGACTCCTTTGGAATCTTCTTCAGCTAGGATGAATTATCTAGGGTTTTAAGCATCCAGGGGAGCACACCATTCCTTAGAGGGAGGCTAGATCCATGAGTTTGAAAAGGATCTTGGAGATTTGAGCACCTGGATTGTTCTTGCATTTGGCCGAATCTTCAGTTTGGCATATTCATTGGAGGGACTGGGCATCTTTGGCAACATGGCCGAATTGTTGAGGCTATTCAGTGATCCAGTAGGGCATGGCATATTCCATCTTGGGGGTTGATGCTTCATACGACCCAGATCTTTCTTGTATTGGTATTCATGGTATATGCAAACTTTGGAGGCTTATAGTATCTTCTTGGAGCATTTTTTAGTAGCTCTTATTGTGTTATTTGATCAATCTGTTGAGCATTCCAGATCGACATCTTCATTGTATTAGGTTCTTCAATTTATGAATAAAATCAGATCTGAGGTGTTTTGGCTTGTCTATCATATTGTTGATCTTGCATATGGTTGAGGTATGTTCCATCAAGATATCTTCTTGTTTATTTCTGAAACACATATATAAATTCATCATCATAAACCCTAAGGCCGAATTCAAGAGGTCAACCTACAAGTAAACACATACAAACAAGTAAATCAACAAAGTGTTTGACTAAATGCCACAACTAGTAAAAGTTAAAAAAGACACCCAAAAATGTGATGTTCCTGTCATATTGGATTGGGAACATTACAAATACCGTTCCCTTCTACCTTGAAAGAGGCAACAATTTGGTGGTTCATTGGCCATAATGGATAGAATATTCAGATACAGGAGATGAAGAATAAAAATTTCATAAAAACATATTGGGAATATTGTAAAGCACAAGATTCAAAAGATGAAATATTTCAAGTGACTTTAGGAGAAGATGAATCCTTGGAGGACTATGCTAAGAGGTTTCACTTTAGTTACAAGGAATCATGGCCAATTACACAATAGAAAAATATTCTATTAAAATAATATCCTTGAGAGGAGTAAGAGATGAGTGTATGGAATCCCTAAACTTGACTGCATATGGAGATATCTGTTAATGCACCTATAATGAGATAAGGGATGTTTGCAAAAGTGATTCAAGTGCTTCTACTAGAAAGAACAAGGGAACAAGAGGGATTGTTGTACAAACTTCCAAAATTACAACTGGATTAAGAAAAGTAAAGATTGGTAACATATTGGAACACATGGAGACAAACATCTTACATTCACTAAAAATACAATTTGATACCCTCCAAGTAAAAAATAAGCAATAGGAGGTTGAGAAAGATATATCAATTTTTTATCCAAGATGCAATAAAAATAATTCTTTCTATGAATATCCATTGAATAGTGTAGAAATATAGTATTTGCAAGGAAAATCATGGCATTAACTGGTTCCCACAATTGCTTGGTTTGAAGGCCATGTATGAGGGAGCTGAGAAAAATATGGAACAACTTTGCTTCATCAACCAAAGAAGGAAAGGACTATCACAATCTATGACTTTAGGTATGCCTTATGAACATCCTCAATATTTGGATTCTCCTTGGAACATTCAATGAAACCCACCTACAAACTAGTATTACCCTACTCTTCAATCTTGGCCAAGTCCATTTCCACTTCAACTGCAATGATAATACCCAAGTTTTCAAAATCAGTACACATCCTTCTATCCTTACCAACAACCCCAACAAAACTAGTGGTCTTCTCATCAACAACCCTGCAGGCATCAACAAGGGTGGAAACCACCTACTCAATAGCAAGCATTGCTTCCACGTCCTCAATAGAGAAACACTCCCAATAATATTAGACAACCTAGCTACATACCCAACCTACACCAAATCTAAACAATAAAAAACAAGTATGTAACAATGAAATAATTACTCATGACACTTACTTTGTAGAATTGCTTGATTGTAATGAAGTTTAACTCCATTCATGCAAGTTGGTAGAAAAACATTTTCCACCAATCATCATCGAACCTTCTGATGAAGAGCAGTTGTAAAACCCTAAAAATCAAACACAACAACCCACTCATCAACAGAAAAAGGAACAACCAAAGGATATCCCACCTTTTATGAAAATGTTAAGTCTTTCTAAGCCAATTATCTAAATAGAGTTTGAATTTCTCTGGGAATTAAAGAACCTGTGTATTAAAATACCCTCGATTCAAGCCATCAAAGAAATTTCCATTTACAACAAAGCTATAAAGGAACTTCATCTGAGGAAACCAAGAAATAAAAGGAAAGACCCCTAAGCTACTAATGTCATAGGCCAATGTGTTGATATCATGATTAGGAAAGTACATATTCCTAAATATTCTAATCCAAGTAGCCCTATAGTGAGTATTTGTATTGCCAATAAATTGATAGAAAAGATGTTGATTTCTTTGGAAGAAGCCATAAATGTCATGACAAAGGATACCTCAGAGATGCTGGAACTCCAAAGGCTCTTGAGACCAACCCCTAGCTTCCTCCAAATGGATGATAGATCTACTCTTAAACCAAAAGAAATGCTAGAAGACATTATAGTCTCAATAGACTTTTGAGAGTATCCAATAGATTTTATGGTCCAAAATAAAATAAAATTAGGAGGCTACCCTTTTATTATTGGAAGACTATGGTTGGAAATCACTAACACTTATATTGGTTGTAGAATGAGTGATATAACCATCTCTGATGTTCCATCCCACAAAAATCTTACATTGTATCCCCTAGCCAAACCATTCCTAGAAATTATAGAACCAATGTTGATCGATGATGAAGAAAGGGATACATGTTTTGAAAAACATGCCAAACCTATTCTAACCATTGATTGAGCCCTAATATTGAAGATATTGGATGATAAAACTATGATTATTTACTAGTTGTCTAATGGATTCAAAAGGAATCATCTCTCAAAAAATTTACTTTATATCCAATTTTTGATGATATACAACAAAAAATGATGGTCTTCTCACATTTCTTTGTCTCATATATACATGGACATGAACAAGGTAGCGAATGACCTTTTAAAAGAGACATTGGGGCTAAAGCATGACACCTAAAACATTTCCATCTTTCAGAATGGGCACACAATTGATATCCCTCATGCACCATGGATGTAATTTATTTTTTCTAATAGTCGACAGATTGTAAATTTACCTTTTGAAATATGTAATTTTGTACTTTTTTTTCTTTTTAAGTCATATAGTAGCCATATTTTTTTAATATGCACCTTAGAGATTCATGATAGTGGATGTTTTTCAAAACTTGATATTGAAAATTGAACGTCCTTTTAAGTCAATGAACAACTATCTTTTTTTTTTATATAGCTCACTGATGTTTAAGGTAGGCATGCATAGTTGTTTCTCCATGTAAGGACAAATCCTTTACTCGAGATGATATTACCAAGATCTTAACCAAGGTGAGGCTTGTATGTAATTAAATATTGCCAAATTAAAATATAACACATATTGTCTTTGACTTTTATAGATCCAACTCAACAATTATCATGGACCCAATTTCTTGAATTTCTATTGATTTTTGAATTCCAACTCATCAACACATATTTTGATCCATTTTAAACCCCAAATTTACTCTAATGGAGCTTTCTTCCCTTCTCCTAAAAATGTTTATATACATTAGAATACATAAGGGTAGCACTAGTAAAATCTAAATAAGAGTTTTTCCCAGCTTATTAGTAAATAAACAATAAGATCCTTTATAGCTTTGCTTGATCACTGAAGTGAAATTATTATTATTCTTTTTCCATGTTTGATTCATGGGGTTGAAGGCTTAGTTATGATGCCTTCTCTTCATTTTGTTATTCTCTTTACTTTTTATCTAGTTAATTGATACACAAGGAAAAAAAAAAAGGGAATAAACTAGATTTGTTTCTCTTTCCATTTATTTAAATTTGTAGTTTTTCCATCATTCCTATAATAAGTTTAATTAAATTCTTACTAAACTTAACTATCAATAATGCAATATTAAACAAATAATTTTTCAATTAATTTAATAAGTTATTTTTTTCCCACCTTCTCATGTTAATCTTAGTTTTCCCAATTTTCCTCAAAAATTGGGTAACCACTTCAAATCCCTTTCAAACATGTACAACTTCTAATCATCTTAAATTCGATAATCTAAATCTCTATGAAATCACAATTTTTTATTGTTTAAATTGCATTTTTAATGCAAAAATGGATTCAACTTGCTGAAAAATCCTGGAGCACTCTGATTATACAACTTTAACCATCTCTAGAGTACTGGGATTATACAACTTTAACCACTCAAATATGTAGATTCAATAATATCTCAATAGCTGATCGGATTTTAGACAAATATCCCCTAAAAAGATGTTCCGAAAAAACAAAAACTTAGTACATTTAAACTACCCAACAAAAAATATATAGCGGAAATTAAATCTTAAAACAAAATTTTAATGTAAAACAATAAATTTAATCCTACCTAAACTGACTGTAAAGTTTAAACTTATTAGTTAATTTAGTAAGAGGTACAATATTATTTTTGATATTACCATCGTGTGAGAGGACTTCAAAACCTAATTAAAGTAGCACAACCACATAACACCCTATGAAGTACGATAGCTCATTTATGCTCTTTATGTATTAGGAATCGAATCCAAAGATCTACCAAGGAAGAAAAATAATCAAATCCAATGATTTACTAAGGAAGAACAATTCGTAAACCACAGACCTCAAACCTAGACTGTAAATGTGTTGATAAATGCCTCCCATTTGATGGTCAAAGCCTTCCCATTTCGTTCATTCTTTGATTTTAAAATAGTGCGTGCCTGGAGACTTCCTCATGCCACATTTAAAAATACAAGATTAAAATGATTAAAATAATTTAAAATCATGTTAAGGTTATAGCCTGAGTGGGCCTAATGGTTAAGAACATGTGTTTCCTCTTAAGAGGTCACAGGTTCAAATCCAGAAGGGGGTAGGGTATGTATACCTTCGTAAACTTTACCAGTCAAATCGCTGAGCGGAGGGGGATCCCTTGTCCCACAAACAAAGGGGTCTCATACACCAATTTGATGCGCTGGCTTGACCGTGACCTTAAAAATAGATTATTATTATTATTAAAATTAGATTTATATAAAATATAAACAAATTTGTTACTTCTGTAATTCTATTTAAAAATGCAAGATTGATTAAAATGATTAAAATAATTTAAAATCATGTTAGGATTATATTAAAATTAGGTTTGTATAAAGTATGAACAAACTTACCAATTCTAGATGCTCTCTTTCTAATGCAAAATCTATCTAGGATACGTTATTATGGCTCTTTCCCCGTCACCTAAAGAAATCCAATCGACTCACTAACGTGGGGCGGGCGGGTAGGTTGAACTCTGATCCCTCTAGTAAGGCCATGAACGAAATGGGGACACATTGACTAGTACATTTTCCACTCTAGGTTTGAGGTCTCCCGTACAAGAATGGTTCATCCTTCATTTGGAGTGAGTAATTCTCATGATTGGAAATTAACTTTTTATAGTAAATTTTTTATTAGTAAATTTTTTAATATGGTTTCAAATTTATCTTTATTATATGAGATTTTTAATAGAACATTATTCTAATAGTTTTAGAAAAGGTAGTATTTGATGAACACAAAAGAGAAGTTGATTATTTTGATGTTACTGTTAAATACGTAATACTCTAAATCTAGTAAAAGTAAAAGATATCTGTTATGTTATCTTTATCATTTAAAAGAAAAAACAAATTATAAAGAAAAGTCATATTTTACTTAACCCTAACCTTAATAAATTCAATGCAGGTTTATAAATCAGAATTACACATGGTGAGCCGATTCAATGTAGATTTATAAATGAGAACTATTAAGTTTCACTTAGTATTTTGTTGGTCAATTTAGGGTTTAGTTTTCATCTATTACAATTCAAATTTTATGAGTATTTTTGTAACACCTCAATCCTTCTAAGAACCATCTATTCATGAAAATAAATAAATAAGAGAAAACAATATCTACAGGGCAACCAGCACTGACACCCAACACATTATAATTAATGTATTTATTTTTGTTAAATTACTATATATATAAATATTAATAATTATAATTTAATATAAAATATTTTTATCACAGAGCTCCGATAGCTCAGTTGGTTAGAGCACCCGTTTAGTAAGCGGGAGGTCTTGAGTTCAACTCTCAATCGGAGCAACTAAATCTGCCTTTTTGATAAAATTTATCAATCGAGGTCTTGAGCTGAACTGTCATTTGGAGCAACCTGTTTTAGATAGATTTAAACATTGTTCTCATTACACTTCTCTGTTGCTAATTTGAAGATAGTTTCTGAATACACATGAACATAACATTTAAACTCAAATCATATTTGTTTGGAGTTTGTGATAATTTATTTGATTTTTTCACCCAAACAATTCTTTGCTAATTTGGAGATAGTTGCTGAATATAACATTTAAACTCAAGTAATTTCTGTTTGGAGTTTGCGATAATTTATTAGATTTTTTACGCCAACAAATTCTCTGTTTCTCATTTGGGAGATAGTTACTGAAGACACGAACATAATAGTTAAACTCATATAGTATTTGTTTGGAGCTTGTGATAATTTATTTGATTTTCCCACATAGGGATAATTTATTTGCTCAAAACAAAGGATTTTGCATAAAGTTTACCAAACTATATTCTCCTCTTTACTGCTTATCTTTTATTAATTGCATTGAGAGCTACACTCTACATCCAACACAGAGCAGTGACGTGAGTGAGTGCTACCACATGTATGGAGGAGATGTGTTGTTAATGAGTACTACAATGCACTGTATGAGAGATGTGTTACTAGTGAGTGTAATTCCATGTTATGTCGTTTTTTCAGCTTGAATCTATCAAGTAGATCGAAAAATAAGATGTGTTGTGAATGAGTACTACAATGCAGTTTATGAGAGATGTGTTACTAGTGAGTGTAACTCCATGTTATGTCGGTTTTTCAACTTGAATCTATCAAGTAGATTCAATTTTTCGATGTGCAAATTTTTCTATAACTTTTTTCATTATCCAAGAAATTTCCACCTTGCAAGATTTAGTCCCTCTAAACATCTACTAATTTCCAAGTTAATATGACTCTATATCAATAAATACAAAACGCTAACCCTTTCCTTGATAACCAAATTTTCAAAATTGTCATGCAAGTTTCTCATACCATCTTTTTCAAAATTAGAGATGATAATCATACTTACTACATATGATACTCATCATTTTTCAACAAAAGGAAATGAATCAAAGAACAACAAAGCATAAGTGGTATAGGGTTGCAATGTCACCCACTATCATGGTTGTCAGGTTTAATGAATTCCTCTCCACATTGGCCACATCTATTGGTGCTCTCATTTATGTGGTCATATTTTAGGGGTGATCACCTACATGGGCTTGGGGTATTGCTATTAGTTCTTTTCTCTTCAATGCCATTGTATTTTTTCCATTTTTCAGTACATTTTCATCACAAACTCGATAGAGATTTTGGACTCGTAGGATTGGATTGCGTAAGTTATAATATTGAATTGTCCAATTAGAAATGGAAATCGAGAAATTAATCTACAACATCAGAATTTGCAAAATCACAATTTTTCATTGTCCAATTGCAATTTTTCATTATCAACTTTTATCAAATCACTAGACAAAAAGTGTTATTTAATAAAAATTCAATGGCTACCATTAAATGTTCTTCCATTTTCACCAATAAGTCATCAAATCAGTCCATATACTTCACCATTTCTTCCTTAAGGTGCGTAATTATAGTCTGAAAGACCTAAAATTTTGATGGAGAGAAAGATTGATGGGCTCTAAATGTTGATCAAGGTGAGAATTGATGGCCTATAACTTGGTGGATATTTGTTCAGTGCTATATTTTGTGTCCATGTGCATGGACTTCACCATTCTTTTTATTTCATCCAATGCACCTATGAGGGACACTTGGTCTCCCTCCAGTCTAAGATCTAGAGTAGCCTTGTCCCTACCCCACTCATCCACATGTATATGTTTGCATATGGATCATGCTATCTTGCCTTCTTTTTAACTTTATCATCCCTTTCCAAGGCTTCATGTATACAATATTCATAGTTGAGTTTGGAAAACTCAATGTTTAATCATTTGTTTATAGGATTGCAACGTGGTGAATTTATTTAGCAGCAACATCTCCACAGTTATGACAACTAGGCTTTTCTTTATGGGAACTATCTTCATGATTGAATGTTTGTGTGTTGATAGTTGTTTATATGGGAACTATCTGGGTGATTGCATAGTTGTTTATATGGGGACTATCTCAACCAACCTCATTGTACCTTTTACTAGATCCTCTTGAAATGTTGATTCCCTTTGTCTATTATGTAAATTCAAGCTTTCCCTCATTTGTGACTGTTTTGTATAGTGTAGGACAAAGGTATGCTCAGTTTCTACCTCTCAATTTCCCCATATTCAATATAACCTTTCCTCCCACAACTCCTTTAGTTGTTCCCATCTTCCTACTTACATCTCACCATGTGAGGACCGATTCTTAGTTCTGTTATTACCTACTTGTCATAGAATGGGATGTTAAGCTTCAAATAGTTTTTCACTTTAATCTCCTCTTATCTATTGAAGTTGTATACATAGTATTGTCATTTTCTTTTGTCATATTTTATCAATTTTCCCTTTATGTATTATTCTTCTACATGATTTCAACGCCTTTTATTTGTTGGGCATCTTTCCTCTTTTATATCCCACAGTTCAAACCATTCTCTACACTGTTGATTCCATATTGTCTTCCTCCTTTTTAGATAATCTTATTCGATTTTCATTGAAATCTTGTTGTTCTCCATGGTTTCCATTTTTTTTCTGTACAGAATCATGTTGTTCAATGCATCCAATTCTATTAGGTATAATGTTGTTTCAAATAAGAGTACCTCATTAGGGGTGTTGTTTTTTACTCTTATATTGTTTGTTATCAAATGATTTTGGACTCACTTAAGTGGGTTAATATATTCTTGAGATACTTCATCCCATACTCCACATCTATAAAGGAGTATTGAGGTTATAGGTGTTTGAAAGAGGGACCATACCATTTTCCAATCTTAAATCTTTGTTGTCCTACATCTATTTTTCAACAAGAAGAATGCATTCCACCCTCCTTGTAGTTTTTTCCTTCTGCATACATTCCACCTTAGTTTCCCATTGAAATTTAGATCCAAAAAAATTATAATTTTGGAGTGAGAAATGGCGTCAAATGAATTGTTGAACACAATGTTTGTCATTAAGCTTATGGAATTTGTATTTAGGGTTTCATGAATTTGTTGTGTAGTAAGCTTCACGATATAATATTTCCAAAAATCCAAAATCATAGGTACAACCCACATCACAAGTAAATAACACCAAAAAGTTTGCACCTCGAAGGATTTGATCCCTCTTGGCACATGATAGATCCACAATTAAGATTGATCTACATTGGTTATATATATATAACTTCCCTTCATTTTGAGGATGGTACCCAGGGTAAACCCTANAAGTAAATAACACCAAAAAGTTTGCACCTCGAAGGATTTGATCCCTCTTGGCACATGATAGATCCACAATTAAGATTGATCTACATTGGTTATATATATATAACTTCCCTTCATTTTGAGGATGGTACCCAGGGTAAACCCTAGAATATTCAGGGTACAAAGGTCAGTCAACTACAAGGCTCGAAGCCATTACACCAATATGCTTGTTATGAGATCAACATGTCACTTATGGGAATTGAACCTGAATGGGGAGGATAACAATCATTCCTTCGAACCACCTGAGCTAAACCCAAATGAAACATAATGGATTGTTATATATATACATATATACCACGTGTCAGTTGGGCTGAACAACTCCTTCATACTGGGTAGTTCTCTCTCTCTCTCTCTCTCTCTCTCTCTCTCTCTCTCTATATATATATATATATATATATGCCACATGTCAACTCCATGTTGACCACAAAAGGGATTGCACATCTCCCTCACACTTGGAAGTAGAAAGCACCTATCGCTAGGAAGAAGTTATTTTTTTGTACTTTGAATTACTTTATCTCTCTCTCTAAAGTTGATATAAAATTACTTTACTTAAGGTGGACATTGAAATAATTTATTTATGGTTGATATTGAAACATTTTTTTGTTATTAATATTTTTTTTAAATGTCACATGTCAAATCCATGTTGAGCACAGAGGGAATTTCTCATTCACGAGGATCTAAGGAATGCTCACAGAGGTCCACAAGGATCTGGAATGCTCATAGAGGTCCCAAGGGATCCATAAAAGATCAAAATTTGACTTTCTCAAATTATCTTGAAAACAATATCATTGC
>SNQJ01S0006359.1:196183-215298 GCA_010110895.2 Picea sitchensis
TAATAAATATGTAACGGTTAAACAAGATATATATATTATAACAATAAAACTAACCAACCAACATGTCAAGGGTCACGAGGAATAGAACCCCTGACCTCTATTAAGTTTAGCCAACAGTTTAACCATTAGGCCAAACCATCCACTTATTTTTTGATGCCTCTAATTTTAGTAATAAGTTTCCAAACAATTCGGATAGTGGTTTTGGACCGTGGCCTATATATTGGGCATGGATCCCAATGATTTGGACACACATTCCAATGTGGGAACACATGTTAAGGTGCACAAATTTCAATGTAGAGTGCATTTATGTGTCTTGAAGTGCATACCGAGTTTGCTAAGTTTATGTGTTGCATGGAAATACGTGTCATAAGGTATATTGTTCACACCAAGGCAAGTTTATACTCGTTGGATTCGTTTTTCCGCAAGGATTATGAATATGAAGTTTTTTTTGTGATCAGAGGTCATTTGTAAAAGTATTATCTCAGTTTTTCATGTATGAGACCCATAGTCTCGTTATATGTGTAAAAAGGGATTTTTTGATCCATGTTCAGAATTTCGCTGACTTTATACTCATTTTTGTGAGAGTGGAATTCAGAGTTTGCACTGCGATATAATTCATTTGATTTTTCAACGTTTCGAGCCCACTGTTGTGGCTCTTCATCAGGACAAAATACAAATTGTCAAGCTAAGGAGTAGAGAAGTGTATCCATAAATAATGTTGTAATTCCGAATTCCACTCTCACAAACATGAACTGCGAATTCTCAACGATTAATATTTATACTCATTTTTCACAAAATTTTGCAAGGAATTCAATGGTAAACTTAGTTTATGCATTTGAGTTGTGGATTTCTAGAGTGTCTTCAAAATTGGCTTTTGTAAGTCCATATTGTTATGTAATTTGACATTTTGAGATAGTAAAGATCGATTTCTATGGTTTAAAGGGAACTTGAAGATGAAGTAACATCTGTCATCAATACATGTAATTTGAGTTATTTTATTTTCTGCTGTGTTATCTCACTATTATTCAAGTTATTCATCAATATTAATGAAGTTTATGGACAAATAAGACATTCACATGATATTTTGCAAATAGTCAAGCGATCTTCATTTACCGAATCTAGTCGGATTTTTATGTTTACTTAAGAGTTATTTTTACATCTAAGGATTTTCGGATCAAGTTGGTATCAGATCTAGTTTTGACATTTATTTGCAAGTGAATTCTTACGAGGTCTAAATCTAAGTGAGGCGAAGGAAATACTGCAAGTTATAATCTTGAAATTGGTTCAAGGGGCTTCACTCAAAGAAAATAAATGGAGCATGAAGGAATTCTTTATGAGGATGATAAGGAATTTCGAAGGATATTTCTTGAGATGAAAAATATGGTTAAGGAATTGTGGGAAGACCTAGAAAGAAGGAGAGCAATTCCTCATCAAAATGAAGGTGGTCCAATTGAAACAATGGTAAAAATTGAAGCAACTAAATGAGGAGGAGAAGATGAAGAGCCTCTAGGGCATCCTTCATCCCCATCATCATCATCATCATCATCATCATCATCATCTTCCAATGGAAATGAACATTCTTCTCACAAGAGGAAAATACGTTCTAATAAGTGTTCTCGTTCTCATGATCTACCTTTATTAAAGCTAGATGTAAAGTTTGATTTGTCTACTTATGATGGAGAGTTGAATACAAAGAAGTTGGATAATTGGGTCAAACAGGTTGAAGTGTATTGCTGGGTACAAAAAATTGCACAAGACACTTCAATGATACAATTGGCTACTCTTTGCTTGAGCATAACAACTTTGACATGGTGGGAGAGTCAGACACAGGCTGATTATTGGCATAGGGGCATATATGATATCCTCAAAGATGAACCACACATCTATAGCTGCACTACAGTCTTTAACTTCTCTTTCTTTTGCCCATCTGGTCAAATACTTTGTAGCAGTGATGATATATTGAGCTCCTGTGCGCTTTCCTGGTGGGTTGATAGGTCCCACAAAGTCAATATCCCATTTCTCAAATGCATGTAAAGTTAACTGAGGTGCTAAAGGCATACCATCCCTTCTAGAAGGCTCCCCTACTCTTTGACATACATCACAGGCGCTGTAGTATTCCTTAGCATCCTTATCTAAAGTGGGCCACCAGAGGCCAACTATGAGAACCTTTTGCGTTGTTGCTTTCCTTGCATAATGTCCTCCTGTGATGCCTTCATGTGCTACTCCAAGAATCAATGGTCTTTCTGACTCCATGACAAATCTTCTTAAGATTTCATCTGGTCCCATCTTATATAACTGTCCAACTATAAGTTGAAAATCTGTAGCGCGGACTACCGTCTGTTTCTTCTGAATAACTGTATACTCGTGAGGTGCCATTCATGTGGACAGGAACTGGACTATCTCGGTGAAGTGATCATTGAATTTCCTGATGGCCAACAACTGTGCATTTGGTAGTGCATCATCCAAACTGGTAGGTTCCTCTCCATGCTCTAACTTGGATAAGTGGTCAGGTCCCTTATTCATGCTTCTTGGATTGACCACGATCTCAAAGTCATACTCCTGGAATAATAATAGTCATCTATTAGGGTCCTAACCTGCACATAGGTAGAACAATATATTCAGATGTAATAAAGGTCAATATTAATAAGGTCTTTCAATAAAATAGAATAAGGTGGATGTAAGAAGACCTAATAGAAGTTTCCACTTCTAGAAGGATATTCCTCTAGATGCTTCTTTTTAGTATAAATAGGAGTTAAGGGTATAATAACCCTATCTTGGATATTATTGTAATAGAGCTCTTCTCAACTAGAGGTTTCCCCCTCGAAGAGGACCGTGAACATTGCTTTCAGATTCAAAGTGTTATTTCTATTATTATTCTCTTATCATTTCAGTGCTATTGTGGTGAATGTTCTAGTTATATTGCTGTTAATCTGCCATTTCTAGCATTTTATTTATGTTCTGCATAAATTTTATATCTAGTATATTACAAGTGGTATCAGAGCACTTTCCTCGGTAGAAAGTGTGGGTTAATTTTTTTTTCAAGGTAGAGACGTATTCCAGCGTCCTTAAGCCACAAAGATTTGTCGTTACACGCATAAACCCGTGGTTGACAAATTCATACACGCAGGAAATACAAGTGGTACTTAAGCGCACATCTGTTGGACACCCTTGTAACCCCTGTTGGTACCCCTTTGAGTGGTAGCACATCAGATAACACCTGTGTACGGATCGACCTAGATTACCTGAAGCCCTCTTTAGATAAACCGATCAATTGCCTGATTGCTATAGTGTCACCGAGAACAACACTCGGGAAGATACTCTCTAGTACCTGGATAGTCGGGTAGTACGGATAAGGGTATGGTCTATCCTCTTTAGTTAGTGCCCTGAGATATTGGGCCGAGTACTACTGTTGGACCCCACACGTATATCAGAGAGCTATAGCACAGGGAAAACCCTTGTCTGTAGAACCCTTGAATACCTAACTCTTGGGGACATAAACATAAACAAATTAAAACAAACAAGATCTATTGCTGCACAAATGTGTTCAGGTTTCCAAGTAAATACACATTTCTTTCTAGTTAATCATTTGGACATTTCCTCTCTACAGTATTCTTCAGACCGGAGTATAACTCTGCAGGTGTAAAAAAAAATATGGAAAATTTTTCACCATTATTTGAGACCTATTCCATTGGATTCATCTCTTCTCCCTTATCACATTCATCCATATCATTTTTCGGAATTTTTTTTGACCCCACCCACTCCTTTTTAGTTCCCCCATCCTCATGGCCCATACCCATAGCCAAGACTTGGAAGCTCGCTTCAACACCTTGCAATCTGGTCTCATCGAAACCCAACAAGAAGTGAAAGAATTCAGTGCCAATGTTGCAACCATCAATACAACCATGTAGTCCTCAATGGAGGAAATCAAGCAAGACCTCACCATCCATCTTGAATTAGTCTTTTCGGTACTCTGCACCAAACTGCATATCCCTACATATAACCCTTCCTCTTCCTCACCTCCATATCCTGAAGGTGACCATTCCTCTCATTCCAATAACTTTTAGTATCATCACTTTCAATGTGACCTACACCTTCTGTGGGTGGATGTGACCAAATTTGATGTATCGGATCCCACTGGTTGGGTAACCCAAATGGAACATTATTTCTCTTTATACGACATTACATATGACTTGGCCAAACTCCGGTATGGTGTTCTCCATCTAGATCAAGAATGATGGCAATGGTGGCAATGAAGAAAAACTTCTTGTCAAGGGTATATTGCTTGGACACACTTTATGGCAGAGCTTTATGAATGCTTTGACACTGACACCAACCATTTGGTCCGTTTGACAAAGTTGAAACAATTAGGAACAGTGGAAGACTTTATAGCTACCTTTGAGCACCTGGCTTTTAGAACATAGGGTATGTCTGATGACTTTTTCCGAGAGTGTTTTATCAGCGGCCTCAAGGATGAGATTCAGGCCCATGTCCTCATAGCTCGGCCTCAGAGTTGGGTGGAGGCTACTAAAAGAGATAAAGAAGCACAATAGGTTGTATCCTCTCAAAACCAAAAACCCTCCTTTATTCCTCGCTCTAAACCAGTAAATCCCTCTACTCCCTCTACTCCACTAATGATCCAAAAGTTGACCAGGGATGAAATGGATGAATGCCAACACAAAGGCCTTTGTTATAATTGTGATGACAAATATTTCCCGGGCCACAAATGTAAAGAAAAAAAGTTTTTTATGGCCATCTCCGAGGATATTTTAGAAGAGGATGTAGAAACTCCCCTTGTGTCTGAGTCACTTGAATCCACTGACATAACCCCTCCCTCAGACTCCCCCGAAGTASAACCGGTCATTTCCCTCAATGCTCTCACTGGCTTCTCCGCTCCCCAAACCCTCAAGCTAATCGGTTACATCAAGCATTGGAAGGTCATTATTCTAGTTGATAGTGGGAACACCCATAATTTTATTCATCKCCGCATAATTTTCAGTCATCACGGTAATAAAATAAATCAATCATCATGGTGGTTGTTGATCGCCTTTCCAAGTATGCTCATTTCTGCACCCTTCAACACCYGTTTACAACATCCACGGTGGCTCAAATTTTCATGGATCAGGTCTTCAAGCTTCATGGCATGCCACACTCTATTGTTTCTGATCACGACCCAACTTTTACAAGCAATTTTTGGCAAGAACTGTTCAATATACAAGGCACYGAATTGCATCTCAACACAACTTATCATCCCCAAACCGATGGCCAAACGAAAGTTGTCAACAAGTATTTGGAAACATATTTGAGGTGTTTTGCCTCGAGAAAACAAAATCAGTGGGCTCAATGGTTACCCCTAGCTGAATGTTGGTACAACACTTCATACCATATAGCTACACACATGATTCCTTTTGAAGCAGTATATGGACATAGGCCACCTTCAGTTCTCTCATACTTACCAGGTGTCTCGAAGGTCCAGGCGGTTGACCTAACACTTACAGCTTGAGAGGCTATTCTCCGTACACTCAAAGAGAATTTGGTCATGACACATAATCGCATGAAGAAACAAGCAGATCAAGGTCACTCTGAACGTCAATTTGCAGAAGGGGATCAAGTGTTTCTTCGACTGCAACCTTACAAGAAAACTTCCCTCAAGGTTGAGCATTGTTAGAAGCTAGCGCCCAAATTTTATGGTCCTTATACTGTTCTCAAGCATGTGGGACATGTATCCTATTAGTTATATTTGCCCAGCCATTCGAAGCTACATCCTGTTTTTCATGTTTCTTGCTTAAAGAAGGTGATTGGAGATAAGTGCCAAATTCGAACCAACCTTCCAGAGTTAGGTGAAGAAGGATCCATTTGGCTACATCCAGAAGCTGTTTTGGACCAACGTGAGCGTCGCCTATGTCAGAGAACCATCAAGGAAGTGCTAGTCCATTGGAAAGATACAACTCCAACAGATGCCACTTGGGAACCAACTACCATTCTGCAACAATTTCCTCATCTCAAGCCTTGAGGACAATGCTGTTTTTAAGGGGGCGGACATGTTAGGGTCCTAACCCGCACATAGGTAGAACAATATATTTGCATGTAATAAAGGTCAATATTAATAATACCTTTCAATAAAATAGAATAAAGCGGATGTAAGAAGACCTAATATAAGCTTCCACTTCTAGAAGGATCTTCCTCTAGATGCTTCTTTTTAGTATAAATAAGAGTCAAGGGTATGAGAACCCTATCTTGGATATTATTGTAATAGAGCTCTCCTCAACTGGAGGTTGCCCCCTTGAAGAGGCCCGTGAACATTTATTTCAGATTCAAAGTGCTATTTCTGTTATTATTCTCTTGTCATTTCAGTGCTATTGTGGGGAATGTTCTAGTTATATTGTTGTTAATTTGCCATTTCTAGCATTTTATTTCTGTTCTGCATACATTTTATATCTAGTATATTACACCATCTGCATATTCTTCCCCCTAACATTGGCTTGTTGACTAAGTACTTCAATGCATAATGATCAATGAACATCTTAAAATGTCCTCCCAACAAGTAGTGTCTAAACTTATGCAACACATATACCATAGCTAAGCCTTCTCTTTCAGTGATAGTATAATTCATTTCAGATGTAGAAAGCTTCATGCTAGCAAAGGATATAGGGTGGTCAATATATCCTACACCTAGTTGTGCTAAAAATGCTCCTAATTCAATGCATGAAGCAACGACATGAACATGGAATTCCTTACTCCAATATGGAAAAACCAAAATAGGCACAATGATCATTTTCTGCTTTAATGTGTCGAAGCTCTGCTAGCATTCCTCTACCCATTGAAACTTACTATCCTTTTTTAATAGCTTCTCCATAGGTGTTGTTATTTGTGCGTAACCCTTAATAAAATTTCTGTAGTATCCGGTGTGTCCCAATGCAGTGCGCAACTGTCTAACCGAAGTCGGAGGAGGTAGATCAACAATGATAGCAATCTTGGAAGGATCTACCAACAACCACTGCTTACACACAATGTGTCCTAACAACACTCCAAAAGGTGAAAAGAAAATACATTTCTTCAAGTTCAAGGCAATTTGACATTGCCTGCACTTATCCAACATTAATATCAAACATTCAATATGATCTTTCAATAGACTAAAAATGGTCCAATCATAAAAGTATGCCTCCAAAAACTTATGTAAAAATTTCTTAAATGCTTCGACCACCACCCTAGAAAATATGCCTGGTGCATTCTACAAACCAAAAGGCATCATAGTGTACTAAAAAGAAACCCATTCTATTGCAAATGTAGTCTTATGTCTGTCCTCCTTAGCAATTCTCATCCGGTGATAGCCTGAAAATCCATCCGTGAATGAATAAACTTCCTGTCTTCCTACATTATTTAGAACTTCATCAGTAAAAGGTGTAGGAAATGGATCATGTAAACATGCATCATTCAATTTCATTAGATCTACACATATTCTGATTTCTCCCATCTTCTTATCTTGGACCACCATAGGGTTGATCCATTCAGATTCTTTGACTGGTTCTATAATTCCTGCTTCCAACATTCTATCTAATTTAGTCTTAACTTTCTGTTTGTACTTGGGATTCAGTCTGTAAGGCCTCTACTTGACAAGCCTTGCATTTGATTTCAAAGGAATCTTCATTTCTCCCATGGGCCCTTTAATGCCCTTCATGTCTGTGAATTTGGTTGGAAACAAGTCCTGATACTCATGCAATAGTTCCGTAATCTTACTAATAGTAGCATCATCCCAATAGTCTCCAACATTTTCCAACTTAGGTGCTTTCTCTGTTCCAATATTAACATTCTTAATTTTAATAGGCTTCCCAACAAAAGGTATCCCTGGCCCTTCTATATCTCTTTATCCTTCAGTTTCTGAAATGTTCACATTCCTAGGGTCATCATCCTCATCAGAATTAATATTATAACAACCCTATAACCGCTGAAGAGGTGCAGTCCATTCGTATTCTTCTTGTTCAAGAGGGGGGTTAGGTGCCTCCTCAAAGACCTTCTCTCTTACAATTTGTAAAGCCCGATCTACTGTGGGGTATTGAATTTCAAATAGGAACGTAGCTATAAGGTTCTAGGTCATATCATATCAATCTGTAGTGACTAAGAAAAATTCTTCTTGAAGATACCATTTGATAGACGTAGTATCTAAGGTGTTAATGAACTTATGTACCCACTGTTCTTTAGGAATGTTGCTCTAGGCTTCCTCACAACTTCACACATGGTCCTTAGGACAACTCTGACCTATGTATCAAACTTCACAACCTTCAAATTGGTCTGAAAAGCACACTGTCAACAAGGTGCGACATTGTACTCACTCCGCGATGTTCTTCTTGTGCGTTCCCCACCATCTAATTGGAATTGCTTTGAAGGCTTCATATAGTGCTAACAACCTTTGTTGTACTGGTACAATTCCTTCAAATTCAAATAGAAATATCTCTAAATTATTCAAGCCATCAAATGTAGGAAGATTACTTACTTCTGTGCCAATCCAATGAACTACCTTAGTCAATCAAGCACACCTCCGCCTAGAGACTTCATACATTATGTTCTGCCAATTTTCCAATGCTTCTTTTGAATCTGACGAGCATGCACTTTCACTTCGCGTACTTAGATTTCAATCTATTGTAGTCTTAATATAATCATGTTGTCCTGCTGTTAGTTTATAGATGTTGTCTAGCTCATAGGTGTGGTATTCTTGTCTTATAGGTTATGTGTATCTGTGAACTTCATCAAGATCAAGAGGTGCAATGAACCTAAGGCCATCACCTTCAAATGTCATTCTTCTCTTTTTCAGGTCAATAACAATCAAATTGTTGAAAGCCCAATCAATAAAACAATGCAGGATAGGGAAAACTATCATCAACAATCTCGATTACTTCAAAGTCTACAAATGTCCTCACTCTGTCGATGTCTACATGGACATGCTCTAGTATTCCAAAGGGGCTCACCACCTGTTGATTATCCATCCTGAGCCCAGTAGGAGAGTAAATCAATTTAGGTTTTCCCATCAATGCCCAAGTCTACTTCGTCATAACATTTACTTTTGATCCCAGGTCGAGGACCACATAGTCCATGTCGTAGTCTCCAATCTGAGCACTAAGGTTCAGTTCCTTTCTTGTCCTCCTTTTTCTAGATACTTGATTCAAAAATCTACTCAGTAGAGGATCTACTCTTCTAATTTCACAGTGTATTATCAGATGTTGTAGTTCATGCACAACTCTTTCATATTTAATCAAATCAGTACAAGTATACAAGAAGTCCACAAGCTTGCTTACTTCTTTTCCTTGTCCAGGTGGGGAAGACTGATCAAATGCTGGAGGCATTTCACATTCTCTTACTTATGATTGTGCCCTGGATGAAGAAGTCTGTTCACCTACAAATCCTCTTCTTGCTTCTTCAAAAGTATGCTTTTCTTTCCTTGGATAAAACAATGTCAACTTCTCTGAAGATATTATGATCCATGATCCATCTGTAGTCTTTCTTGGATTCACCCTATCTTCTCCTATGACAATGCCTCCTCTATTAATAAAAATGACTATGGGTTCCTCATTACGAGGTTCAGTTGATATTTTCTAGACTTGCTGGTTTCCACCTTGTCTTTCCTGAAGTTTAACTAACAATACTGGACAATCTTCAATGACATGGTCAAATGAATTATAGTAGCTGCAAGTAGTACAAGGGTTCTGAAAATCCCTTGCCAAATGACCTAGATGGGCATAGTTATAGCAAATAATCTGACCTCTACCTTGAGCCATGCCTCATCCTTGTCCTCTTCCTCTGAACCCACCATGAGGGGTGAAGCTTCCTCTTCCCAGGGAATTGAACTATGCATCATTCCCTTATGGCTGTAATTCTCATTGAATTGTATATGCATCCCTTGACCTTTCATGCATGAAGTCATAATCCCTACAATCCTTCTCATCATGCCCCACAGATTTACAGAATGTACAATAAAGATTGGTGGGTGTCTAGACATATTTATGCATATAATAACATTCACCAGGGCGATGTCTATTTATACATACCTCACACCATGATAAAGTAGCCTGCTTCAAAGGGTTAGGAGCTCCAGAGGCCAATTATTCACTAAATAAAGGACAATGCTCTTTGTCATGACCCTCTGCTTTACATATGATACACCATATTTCTTCTCTTTTCTCTTTTCCTCTATCTTTTTTCATGTCTTCAACCTGTAAAGATAAAATAGTTAATTGATTCAAAATCTGACTTATACCTGGACTGGATTCTCCTACAGGGGATGCTTCTAATTTCATGGAAATATCTAATGCTTCAACCTGCGAAGCGACCTTCTGTTACATTAGAGGAAATCTAATGTGTGTCAAGAGGGAAGCGATGAACCATTCCTTATGCTATTCGTCTGGAATATGAAAACTTAAATGACTTGTCAAGGTCTTAAACCTCTGATCAAATTCCCAAACAGGTTCAGTTACCTTCTGATTGATTTCCTTCAACTCTGTAATGTAATGCGACTCCAACTTAGGCTTCTTGAACTCTACACTCAACACAATCTTAATATCATTCAGTGCTCTAGGATGTACATATGCTGTAACAAACTTCATATACCAGCTCAGTGCACGGTCCCTCAAGGTAGTACTAAACTGAGCTCTCTTAACAGCCTCATCATTGACTTGCTTAATGCTCCATACAAATTCGCATAAGAACCAGTGCTGGTCAGGATCCTTAGATCCACATCCTCTGAAAACAGGGAACCTCATTTCATCTGCCATTGATTTTCCTTGGTTTCTTGATTGAGTCTGTACTAAACTGCTTATGACAATACTCTAAGTGCTCTGATTACTCTGGTTACTTGGTGCTTCTAAAACAACTGGAGGAGTAGAAATACTTACTTTGACAGTAGGCACAATACCTAAAGTTCCTGGTTCTTCTCGGCGAGGTTCTTTAGTCTCTACTTCCTCTACCCCTATGAACTCTGAATACTCTTGATCTGATCGCTCTACTTCTTCTCCACTGTAGAATCCTTCGTCTTGTGCTACTGGCCCATAACTCTGCTTAAACAAGTTCGCAAGAGGAATTTTTCTGAATGGTCTCCCACTGCACGTGTGTCCAGCCTTTGTGTCACTGTCACTGTCTGAATTATTGAACATTAGCTTTAAAATCCAACTGATTATTGTATCTTCAAGATATTCTTCTTATGTAATAACATCTTAGTCTTCAACTTCAAAAAGTGTAGAAATTTTCCTCTAGGTCCCTTGAAGAAATACCTCTCTGCTTGACTATATGATTCCACTCCGTCAATAGAAAATTCAGTAATGTACCCTCCAATAGTGTTGTAAAACCAGAGATCCACTACCCTTGACACAAAATTATCAACTTTCTTGACTTTCTTAATCAACACCGATGTCCAAACCACAGGTGGTCTAGATCTGATTTCAAAATGAGTGTCTGCTAGTCTGGCTACCCAATCATACAACTCCTGATGAAATCCTGCAAAGAAAATCTCATGTACATCAGTAAAGATGTACCTTCCCAACCATTCTTTTGTACTAATGCTAGGGTTCTTGTTCTGAGCTTCAATGAATTCCGTTTCTTGTTCTTCTATCCAATTTTGAATTTCTATCTTCGATGGAAACCACCTTGACATTCCCTCAAGAAGATACCGGTCCCAACAATGGAACCATTTGTTGGCACAGGGGCAGACCCAAGGTTCAACTCTAACAGTGCACCAACAAACCCTAACTACTGGCCCTTACAACAACACCTACGAAGCAGATGAAATCTCACCCGAAGTAGCAATAGGGGGGTTGCAGGACACAGGTGTCTGCAATTAGAGGAAATGAAAGATGATTCCAAAACAACTGTTGGGCTCGTGATTTTGTTAAATTAATGATGATGATTAGATCCTTTTGACCAGTTTATATGTTTATTTTACTATTTTGAAGAAGTTTTGAAGGATTCTTATAACAAATCATCATAACTTATACCAGGTACGTATAATTGAAGTTTTGTGATGGTTTCAAGTTTAATTTAGCATGATTTGATGATTCCTAGAAGCTAACATGCGATCTGTGTGTCATAGGGAAAAATTGCATGGCGTTTTTCCATCCAACAKCTCATCCAAACCTTCATCCGACACTATTATAGGAAGCTAACTTAAATCGTAATTTGTGGGAGCATGAAGTTGAATCTGAAAAATACGACACATGGGTTTTGTGCATAATATACCCAATTAGGTCCTYTRTGGGCCATTTCATGAAATTATGAATGGATTGAGAAAAGTTCTTGGTTTTCAATTCGACATCCAGTACTCCATCCGACACTACATCCAACACTCCATCCAACACTAAAACCGTGGGCGAGTTGGCGGTTGTTATATTAGAGGCATGTGATGGGAGAATCAACGACATGGATTGTTCTCATGCTTGTGGCCTCCATCTACTGATCTCTTGACATCTTGGATTGGGTTGTTATGTTGAACGTTGAGTGGCTCGTTTGGTTTCTAGAAGCCACATGCAATTTTAGCACATTTAATGTAATTTGTTGTTTTTAGAGGAGGTCGACCCTTCTAGTGGTCGACCTCTTGATTTGTAACTTCTATAAATAAAACAGTAGTGGTCAGACAAGTGTTAAGTTCATAATTGTGAAGCTAGAATTGTTTTTACTGTGTAATCCGAGACATTTCCATAAATTTATGTAAAACTGTGTTTTTTAATTTAATGCCAAAATCCTGTTGTTTGAGCTCGTGATTCGTTGTTGAGGAGTAGCCATGACCTGCTAGGGGGCCCACCAATGGTTTGTGTGAATATTTAGCTAGTTAGTTTGTGTATTTTAGCTATGCAATTGTCATTTCTTCCATTTTCTGTTATATGCATTTTTATCATTTTACATGTTGTATATTTGATGTTCATAGCTCAATTGTTTCAGTTTCCTTTTTGCAGGTTGTTTGTGAAGGATAGTGTTAACATGCCATGTCTTTTAATTAATAGGAAATAGCTTGCAATCTAAGCCAATAACCTCTGTGTATGATTAAATGCTAGTTAGAACTTCTGTATGCTGAAATAGAATAGTTAGAAGTTAAAACAAAGTATTGAGATAATGGTTTCTTTGACAAGGTTTTGATGGATGATTAGTTGTTAGATTTGATTTTAATTCTGTCAGCTTATCTAGTTTGCTCAATTAGTTTGCTTATTAATTCTCTTTTCATATGATGAAATAGAAATAGGGTTTGAATTATTTTTTTCAAGTATTTCAATTTGTCATTTGAATTGTTAATAATAGGATTAGTTTAGTTTACTTGATGCAATTTCCATTCTAGATCTAGATTGCAATTTTAATTCGAAGTTTGATTTTGAGTTTAGTTTTTAGCTATAAGTCTCTAATGGTATGAATTTGCTTACATTAGCATAAGAGAACATTTGAATTAAATAGAATAGTGTTATCCTATTGTTGTTGATTAATGCATAAATTGAAGAATCACATGGATTTTCAGGGTAGTTGATATTCCTTCTATAATGGCTAAGTTCTCGCTAGATTGCTTGATTCATACCTTTCACTTTGCTATAGAAGTTAATATTGAGTTTATCCCTCTTGAGTTATCATTAATTGTTAAATGCCATCGTGATATCATACATAAGGCACCGAAGACATAACCATCAACATTATACTTAAAGTTTTCTTGTTATCATAGATTAAAGAATAGTTGTTGATTAATCTTTGAATATTGTCATGATGTTTTTAATTCAGTAGATCAAGATTTCCTTTTATAGATTAGAAGTAATTATGAGTTTATCTTAAGAGTAGAGTTCACTTGCTTCATAGTTTGATTAAGTTACTTGTTGAGTAGTTTGATTAGTTTACTTGCTGCATAAGTTTTAATAGGGTAATTGCTTGCTTGTTTATTTTCTTACTTGTTGCTGCGCTTTGATTTTGATTAAGATTAATTAGATTAGTTTGTTGTTTCTATTGTTCATTAAATAGATTAAATAGAGAGTTTGCTTTTTCTCATTGTAATGATTAAGTTAACTTGCTTAAAGTAGGGTTTTCATTTCCTTTCTTAAGTCAATCCATCGATCCATTTCTCAAAAGTTACTTAAGGGTAAATAGTTTATGTTCCTTGGTAGGGTTTGATCATTGATAGTCTTTGCTTAAGTAGATTAGCCCTTGGATAGAACATTTCCTTAGTTAGACTATACTACATCTAGCCTTTTTGCCTTGGCACATATAGTGGTACAACTCTAAGTTTACTTACCCTGGGTTGAAAATTTAATTGAGGGTTTTAGTGCATATAGAACACCCATCATTTTTGGCGCCGTTGCCAGGGAGTTGTCTCAAGGTAGGAAATAAATCATTTTTAAACTTTAGAATTAGATTGGCGGCAGGGGAACTTTAAGACGAGAACGATGACCTGCTAGGGGGCCCACCAATGGTCGGTGAATATTTAGCTAGTTAGTTTGTGTATTTGAGTTATGCAATTGTCATTTCTTCCATTTTCTGTTATATTCATTTTTATCATTTTACATGTTGTATATTTGATGTTCATAGCTTAATTTTTTCAGTTTCCTTTTTGCAGGTTGTTTGTGAAGGATAATGTTAACATGCCATGTCTTTTAATTAATAGGAAATAACTTGCAATCTTAAGCCACTAACCTCAGTGTATGATTAAATGCTAGTTAGAATGTCTGTATGCTGAAATAGAATAGTTAGAAGTTAAAACAAAGTATCAAGATAATGGTTTCTTTGACAAAGTTTCGATGGATGATTAGTTGTTAGATTTGATTTTAATTCTCAGTTTGCTTATTTAGTTTGATCAATTAGTTTGCTTATTAATTCTCTTGTCATATGATGAAATATAAATAGGGTTTGAATTATTTTTTTCAAGTATTTCAATTTGTCATTTGAATTGTTAATAATAGGATTAGTTTAGTTTATTTCATGCAATTTCCATTCTAGATCTAGATTGCAATTTTAATTCAAAGTTTGATTTTGAGTTTAGTTTTTAGCTATAAGTCTCTAATGGTATGAATTTGCTTACATTAACATAAGAGTGCATTTGAATTAAATAGAATAGTGTTATCCTATTGTTGATGATTAATGCATAAATTGAAGAATCACATGGATTTTTAGGGTAGTTGATATTCCTTCTATAATGACTAAGTTCTCGCTAGATTGCTTGATTCATACCTTTCACTTTGCTATAGAAGTTAATATTGAGTTTATCCCTCTTGAGTTATCATTAATTGTTAAATGCCATCGTGATATCATAAGACACCGAAGACATAATCATCAACATTATACTTAAAGTTTTCTTGTTATCATAGATTAAAGAGTAGTTGTTGATTAATCTTTGAATATTGCCATGATGTTTTTAATTCACTAGAACAAGATTTCCTTTTATAGATTAGAAGTAATAATGAGTTTATCTTAAGTGTAGAGTTCACTTGCTTCATGTTACTTGTTGAGTAGTTTGATTAGTTTACTTGCTGCATAACTTTTAACAGGGTAATTGCTTGCTTGTTTAGTTGCTTACTTGTTGTTGCTCTTTGATTTTGATTAAGATTAATTAGATTAGTTTGTTGTTTCTATTGTTCATTAAATAGATTAAATAGAGAGTTTTCTTTTGCTCATTGTAATGATTAAGTTAACTTGCTTAAAGTTGGGTTTTCATTTGCTTTCTTAAGTCAGTCCATCGATCCATAGCTCAAAAGTTACTTAGGGTAAATAGTTTATGTTCCTTGGTAGGGTTTGATTATTGATAGTCTTTGCTTAAGTAGATTAGCCCTTGGATAGACCATTTCCTTAGTTAGACTATACTACCTCTATCTTTTCTGCCTTGACACATATAGTGCTACAACTCTAAGTTTACTTACCTTGGGTTGACAATTTAATTGAGGGTTTTTAGTGCATATAGAACACCCATCATTTTTGGCACCGTTGCGAGGGATTTGTCTCAAGGTAGGAAATATAACATTTCTAAACTTTAGAATTAGATTGGCGGCAGGGGAACTTTAAGATGAGAACCATTACCTGCTAGGGGGCCCACCAATGGTCTAGGTGAATATTTAGCTAGTTAGTTTGTGTATTTGAGTTATGCAATTGTCATTTCTTCCATTTTCTGTTATATACATTTTTATCATTTTACATGTTGTATATTTGATGTTCATAGCTTAATTGTTTCAGTTTCCTTTTTGCAGGTTGTTTGTGAATGATAGTGTTAACATGCCATGTMTTTTAATTAATAGGAAATAGATTGCAATCTTACGCCACTAACCTCGGTGTATGATTAAATGCTAGTTAGAATTTCTATATGCTGAAATATAATAGTTAGAAGTTAAAACAAAGTATCGAGATAATGGTTTTTTTGACAAGGTTTCAATGGATGATTAGTTGTTAGATTTGATTTTAATTCTCAGTCTGCTTATCTAGTTTGCTCAATTAGTTTCCTTATTAATTCTCTTGTCATATGATGAAATAGAAATAGGGTTTGAATTATTTTTTTCAAGTATTTCAATTTGTCATTTGAATTGTTAATAATAGGATTAATTTAGTTTACTTCATGCAATTTCCATTCTAGATCTAGATTGCAATTTTAATTCAAAGTTTGATTTTGAGTTTAGTTTTTAGCTATAAGTCTCTAATGGTATGAATTTGCTTACATTAGCATAAGAGTGCATTTTAATTAAATAGAATAGTGTTATCCTATTGTTGATGATTAATGCATAAATTGAAGAATCACGTGGATTTTCAAGGTAGTTGATATTCCTTCTATAATGGCTTTAAGTTCTCACTAGATTGCTTGATTCATACCTTTCACTTTGCTATAGAAGTTAATATTGAGTTTATCCCTCTTGAGTTATCATTAATTGTTAAATTCCATCGTGATATCATGAGACACCGAAGACATAATCATCAACATTATACTTAAAGTTTTCTTGTTATCATAGATTAAAGAGTAGTTGTTGATTAATCTTTGAATATTGTCATGATGTTTTTAATTCACTAGATCAAGATTTCCTTTTATAGATTAGAAGTAATAATGAGTTTATCTTAAGAGTAGAGTTCACTTGCTTCATAGTTTGATTAAGTTACTTGTCAAGTAGTTTGATTAATTTACTTGCTGCATAAGTTTTAATAGGGTAATTGTTTGCTTGTTTATTTGCTTACTTGTTGCTGCTCTTTGATTTTGATTAAGATTAATTAGATTAGTTTGTTGTTTCTATTTTTCATTAAATAGATTAAATATAGAGTTTTCTTTTTCTCATTGTAATGATTAAGTTAACTTGCTTAAAGTAGGGTTTTCATTTTCTTTCTTAAGTCAATCCATCGATCCATTGCTCAAAAGTTACTTAGGGTAAATAGTTTATGATCCTTGGTAGGGTTTGATCATTGATAGACTTTGCTTAAGTAGATTATCCCTTGGATAGACCATGTCCTTAGTTAGACTATACTACCTCTAGCCTTTTTTCCTTGGCACATATAGTGCTACAACTCTAAGTTTGCTTACCCCGGGTTTTTAGTGCATATAGAACACCCATCATTTTTGGTGCCGTTGCCAAGGAGTTGTCTCAAGGTAGGAAATAGATCATTTCTAAACTTTATAATTAGATTGGCGGCATGGGAACTTTAAGACGAGAGGTAAGAACTTGCGCATCTGTTATAGCAGGTTCCCCCAAACCCAATGGTAGTTTTTTTTCTTTTCTTTTTTCTTTCATGAATAGACCTAGGGACCCAAAAGGTAGATACATAAAATCCAAATAAGATCTTTCAACCAAGGTTCCGTCCAATATTTCTGGGGGAAGAAATATTCCACTCATACACTCCATAGACTGATACCAAAAAATAGGGACTAGCTCAATCCAAAGAGCTAAAGCAGCCTTTGAAGAGACTGAGACTGGGGGAACTATAGAACAAAAAAATGAAGCATCAGTAATGGTGGGAGAGGAGGCAAGACCACTCGAGCCTTCCGCAGAACCAAACAATACAACCTTTGTTTTCTTACCACCACCAGGAGAATGAATTTGAAGGTGACCATTAGTTTGGAAGAACTCTCTCAAATCATAGCAACAACTGGGATCTCTTCTTTTCAGGAAGAACACATCTTGACGATAGTCAAGAAATTGTCTACCTCTCCGGAAATATTAGAAGAATCAAGGTCCTATGAGATACAAAATGATTCTCCTTGCCAAAATGCGAAGGAAGCTGAAAAATTATGGACTACATCCGGTGGAGAGAAATCACTAAGACCTGAGATTGAGGAGTTCTCAACATCCATCTCAACATATCCTTTATGTACTTCATAAATCAATCATCCAAAAGAAGAGGATATGCATAGCATGATGAAGGAGAGCATATAAATTACTGTTGATGAACATCAAGATTACATTGAAATTTGGTTTCAAGAGATCATCAGGCCACAATACTATTCTCTTCTTCAACACCTTCTGATGCCAAAACAAGTAGGTTGGTTGGTTCTTCATATCTAGGTAATCACTGCGGTAAATTTTTCATATGTGGATATGGGTATGTATCTTATCTTTCTTCGCACACTACTACATATGGGTGAATTATTTCACGCTTCCACTAGTTTCATCATTTTTTTAAACAGGTCGGGATTTTTGTTGATATTGCCACAAAAGTTCGTCGCAATATCCATGAAAATCTTAATTTAACCTAGTCAGGATTTTCGTCGCTATAGCGACGAACTTTCGTGGCAATAACAATGATTTTTTTTCCTATCTCATTGGTTGGTGTTAACGACTAGTTGACGATTTTATCTATATATACGTGACTTTAAGAGACTTTGCGACACAATTACTATAGTTGCAACATTGTTCTTGGATTTTGTTTCAGCTATTTATTTTTTCCGTCACCCACTGGTTGATCAAATCCAAGTCTCGATCTACATAGCTCAGATTTTGAACTTGCAAGGTTAGTATGCTATTTTTTATTGATGTACTCATTTAACTTGTAATTGTTTTTTCAAATGTCCAAATTGAATTTAGCTTGTTTTTTCCTTGATAATATATTATAATATGTGTAGCACCATATTTCATGTCTTTGGTTTTTGGATCTAGTTAGTATATTCTATGGAAAAGGGTATGTGGATTCCATAATATTCTAGGTTTATG
>SNQJ01S0006360.1:0-12104 GCA_010110895.2 Picea sitchensis
TTAGTCCAAATGGCATCTTGGCATACATGAATGTGCCCCAAGGAGTGGTGAAGGTTGTCTTCTCCCTGTCCTCAGGCATTACCGATATCTGATTATAGCCAGAGAACCCATCGATCATGGATATCCTGGATGCACCAGTTACCCTCTGCAGTATGTGTTCCATCTTAGGTAGGGGGTAATTGTCTTTCTTTGAGTTTCTGTTCAGATTCCTGAAATCGACACAGAGCCGAATTTCTCCGCTTTTCTTTCTTACTGGGACCAAATTGGCTACCCACTCAGAATATCTCAAGGGGACAATTATTTGTGCATCCAACAATATTTTTACTTCTTTCTCCATAACGGGAAACAACATGGGATTTATCTGCCTTAGCTTCTGCCTGAATGGCTTAACCTCTTCCTTCAACGGGATCTTATGCTCAATGACAGATTTGTCATACGTTTTGAGGTCTTCGTATGTCCATGAAAACACATCGGCGAACTCTCCCAGCAACTGCGTATATTCGGCCCTCTGTTCTCTGGTCAAACTGCTTGACAATTTGACGAACCTAGGCTTCTCCTGTGAACCAATGTTGCATTCAGCTGTATCAGCATCTTCATCTGAAACTCTACCCTTTACTGCCACATCGTTCCCATCGAACAATCTTTCCAATGGGACTAGTCCCCTCGGAATGTGATTGCTAGGTAGCTGGATAATCTGGTGGTTAGCAATTTTATTTAAAAACACCTCAGGGTGAGGGTCACATCCTGTGTCAGGATCCTGATCGATGTGCAACGCAGAAAATTCATCAACGGATCGGAAAAAATTTTCAATCTCCTGATCATCTTCGAATACCTTCCAATGGTTGACATTATCTGGTACAGAGGGCCTATATCTTATTTCGACATCAGAGTTGACCATGGATGGTAGAGAAACTTTGAGCAAGCTGGCTGAGACCGCTAAAGAATCGACCACAACATTATCCTCTCTTGGAATAAAAGAGATATTGAAAGCTGAGAAGAAATTTTCAATTAGGTCCCATGCTTCATTCCTGTAATTTCTGAGTCGAGGATGCTTAGCCTGATAAGCGCTTATGACCTGTTGGACCACCAACTCTGCATCTCCGAACACTGCTATCTCCTGAATTTCCATTTCCCTTGCAACTCTTAATCATAAAAGAAGGGATTCATACTCTGGCACATTTATTGTGGTTTCAAATTCTAATTTGTATGGCAGAGATACGGTTTCCTGGGTAGGTGACACAAAAAACACCCCAGCACCAGTGCCTTCCTGGGAACAGGCTCCATCAAAAAACATTTTCCAAACAGGGGTGATGAAAGGAGGAAGTTCACGAGGAGAAGAGGGCTGCTTTCTGAGTTTGAGGGGAGGCTCGGGGGCATGGGTGAGTTGTAGTAAACTAGAGCCTAAATCAGCGTGCAAGGCGAATATGGGATGATTGGTAGGGTTGGCCTCATCACTGATTATATATGCCAGCTGAGCTTCTCTGTATAGCCTTCTATGCTCTCCTCCAAACATTGGGATAGTAGCGTATGTGAGATCCATCTGCAATGTTCCCCCTATTCTCTTTATCCAAGATCTTGATAACAACATACCGAACTTGGGGGGGACATCGGCCACTACAATGTCCATGACCACACTTTTCATGGGCAGTTGAAACAAGGTCACGACTAGGTCTTTGATAACTCCTAGACATTGAACTTTTCAAGAGTCAAAGGAATAGAGGTCATTATAGGCTCGGGTGACTTCTAGTCCTAACTCTTCCATGACAGTCTTGGGCATGAGGTTGTGAGAAGCCCCTGAATCCATCAAGCAATTGTGCAATACCTTGTCATGTATGTTCAAGGAGGTGTAGAAAGGAGGGGATGAGTCATTCCTATCTTCTACCATAGGACCTAGGATAACTGCGGGCTTTTCATCTTGAAAATTGATGAAGTCCGTGGGGAGGCTTGAGACCTCATACTGTAAAAGATCAAAGAAGCATTTTTTGAACCCTTCATGTTTAATTAATTCTGTCAGGGGCAGAGGGATTCTGATTTTTTGAATTTCATGCTCGAAATTAAAAGAAGATGAGAGCTTTGGGATTTCTCTTATTTCGGGAGCATGACTCTAGATAATGGGATAGAGGGGTTGGGTGCTCTTACCTCTGTGACTGTCTGCTGCTTCATTGGCAGGTTTCTTTGTCCTGGTAGACTGCTCAGGAACATCAGGTGATTTAGTCTTTTTCTTTGACCTCAGATCATATCTGCCTGGGCTACTACTAGCCTTGTCTCCCTTGCTTAATTCATTTAGCTGACTGTCCATGAGAGACTCCTCGTAGGCTGATTGAGTGAGATGAGGAAACAGAGGAGTGTCTCCAAAGCAATGGATTTCAGGATCAAGCTCGTCTGCTTCTCTTTCTTCCCCCTCGGCCACAAAACTGTTTTGAAAAGGGGCCTGAATTTTTTGGTCTTCTCTGTCTCTTCCCTTCTCTCTTTGCACATTCGGGGGAGTAAAATTATTTGGCCTCCTGAAACCTCCTTTATTCGGCGATCTGAGGGCCTTTATATGCTTGCCTCCCTTCCACCCTCATTCTCTCCATCTCTGCAGACAGAGACTTCACCATCTTAGTCAGTTCATCCACTTGAGGGTGAGGCACCAATGATCCAGAAGTTGAGGCTTCCGACCTCCCTTTTCTCTTGTCTGCGTCGGCCCTGTTCCTCAGTCTGTCAGCTGCTAACACATTGGATTCCACCTCTATGGACGCATCTTGCATTTGAGCTAAGGAGGTGGCTCTCCTTTCCCTCAACAAAAGGTAGAAATCGGGGCCGAACGCGCTAGCATACAAAATCTTAGCTGAGGCTTCTGAAGGCTTTATCTCGACAGGGATTTTATTATACATCTTATTAAATCTTTTGGAGAAGTCAGAGACAGATTCTCCTTCCATCTTCATCAAAGACCCGAACTCTGTCACGTAATACATGAAATCCTTCCTATCTCCCCACTGCCTCAGGAAATCACTATCTAGAGCTTCAATCCCAGTAGTAGACCCCGGAGCCAATTCTCTAAACCACTTCCTCACCTCACCATCTAGGCTCTGGACGAAGACTCTCATCCAGACATCTTCATTTTCAATGTTGAGGTTGTCTTCATAACTGTAGAAAGCAACCAGGTGCTCTTCGACAGTCATGTCTCCTTCCCCAGTGAACTTGGGCATGTATTTCAAGTAATCCCCAGCAGGAAGAGGATTCATAGGATGGGGTAGGACTAGAGGAGCATATCTAGCAGCAACTATGGCGTCCATTCTATTCAGGGGGGGATTATCACCAGCCATAGGAATATTGGGTGGAGGAGAGCTGGGAGGAGAAGGGGTTCGCGAAGGGGCTACTAGGAATGAGTCTCAAAGTGGAGTGGGAAACAAGAGGGGGTTTAAGGAGAAGGGTAATGAGCTCAAGCCAGTAGGTGTTTTTCTTTGTGGAGGAGTAGTAAAGATAGGAGTGGGGAAATCTTCTGAGGTTCCGGGTCTACGCCAAGGTACAGTTTCGGGGGAGAGGGGAGTAACAAGGTTTTGTCCCTCTGGTCCCAGACCAGGAGAGGAAAACTCAACAGGAACACTCCCAAACTTTAGGAAACGGGAAACTCCAGAAACAGGTTTGTCAAGATAGTGAGGAGGAGAAAAAGGAGTTCCCACAGAAGGATATGGTGGATTACCTGGTTCGGTGGTGGATGCTTCTTTTTCAGAGGCCTTCCCCTTTCTGAGCACCGCTTCTGGATCTGTTTCAGGCGTAGCTAGAGGCAACTGTGGATGAGACCGTGTATGCCTGCCTCTAAAAGCCACAATTAATAGAGAAGGTTCTCCCCAGTGGAGTTGTCACAATGGAGTCGCCAGGTGCACAACAACAATCTTGATAATTATGATATCTAATGCACCTTCAGAATCAGTTAATCGTTGTCGTTCAATCCCGGGGAAAATATTCAACTTTGTCCCCGGCAACGGCGCCAGAAAAGTTAGTGTCAGAAGTCACTCCTGGATTGCAGCAAGAGCAGAGCCCGATGCCCATCAGTTTATGTCATGATTTATTTAATTGGGTGATCGGATAGAGGTTAACTCAAACGACGTGGTTCCAACTTCGAAACTAGGCCAGGCATGTATGGGCAAGTGAGGGCTTAGATAACTTCAGACAGTGAGGTGTAGTAAGGGTGAGTAGGGGGAAGACTTATATTAGGAAGATGCGAAGGTCTGTAGTAAACATCAGGTTTGCAACAGACTATAGAAGAAGGCATCCGAACCCAAGATCTTCTTGCACTCAAACGCAGAAAACCGGAGAATACAATAATGCATAAATAAATCCTTTATCATGACATAATTGCAATGATCCACACGAATCATTCGTTCACGAAGTCTCCTAGCATGAGACGAAAATTTAGATGGATAAAGAAGACTGTCTGTTATAAAATAAGAAATCTCATATACAGATGCATGACCAGAAAGCTAGAATGTCTACTAAAACTTTACAATCGGGAGCTCTGCTCTACCATCGATGCTTACAAATTACAAAGATTGAGTTTATATACTCAAGAAAATTCACCTCACAGAGGCGTGCCTCAGTCACCCAAGGCTGGGTGTCCCTTCAATAAAACTCATACTAATATCTTTCTTTAAATGCCACCTTAACTATGCATGGCTCCTGTAAGAAGGGTAGCTGATCTACTAAGTGTTCGGATAGCGTGTGCAGACTTCTCTGTTGAGTTGAAGAATTCGGCATGGATTCTTCGAGAAAATCGACACACGGGACCCCTGCGAGCAGGCAGCTCACCAGACCCTCCATTCCCCTTACTTAATGACTAAAAGGAGGTTTCAACCACCCGCTTTTGCATTTATTTTCTTCAATGCTAGAAACAGTATTGAGATCGGGCCTGACGGTGCCTGGAGGTAGCGATGATCCCCTCTGCAACTGAACTCGACACCTTTGGCCTTATTTATGCAGCTCCTTCCTCTCTACCAGTAACCATGGGCTGTGACCATATGCTTTCGGCGTTCGCGAATATGAAAGGACTAATCCTTGCTGATTGAAATCGCGATGAGTGAAACGCCGAGAGGGCTCAGTTTGTCGCCAGGTGTCCCCTTAGAATGGACGGCTGAAAATCCTTCGTGAAGTCGCAGGCCCCAGCTTCTATGCTTTTGGGGCTATCGGGGTTCGGGGTTTCGCGATGTTGAATAACACGAAACTCTTTCCCCTTGAACTCCCGACCGCCGAAACGCCGATGCAGTCAGATCTTGCGACACGCGTCCTTAGGATGAACGGCTGAGACTTTTCCATAAACATAAGCACCCCTCCTCCAGACCTGCTCCTTTATGACCAGATGCCAAAACCACGGGCCCGGTCCTGGGCGCTATTGACATTTCGGGGTTCGGGGTTTCGAACAACACGAAACTCTCATCCCATGAACTCTCGAACGCCGAAATGTCGATGCGGCCGGATCTTGCACCACGCGTCACTGGATCGGACAACCCAGATTTAGCCTTGAAATATAAGGGCTTTCTTTGGTGTTATATGTTGGGTAACTTGGTAGCCCCGATATCCCGACGACCGCTGATTTTCTTCGTGGATGGATCTCGACTGTTGACAACAAAACCTTGTCCGCTCACTTGACTCGTAACCGGGAAGGAAATCCTTCCGCTGCTATGCTTGGGTGTTTCCCGGTCATCCTGCAGACCTGGGTGCATCTGCGCCTAATAACAAAAATAATTGCTAATAGTGGGGGTCAATTGGTTGAGCAGAGCTCCCTATTTTGCAATATTTTGATGCTTGAGTTGTTCTCTGGTTATGTATCAAATTTGAGACTTTCACATTAATAGAAGTCAACTTCTTTCGTCTCTTTGTAAAAACTATGCTAAGACACTCGGGCATGGAGGATCCAGTCGAGGGTTGTGATTCTATTGTAATGTAGGTTTGATTACAATAGTGTCGTGACCAGTTTTAGTCATCTTCCTTGTTAACTTATTTCCCCTTATGTTGAAAGGCTCGGGTATGGAGGATCCAATCCAGTTTTTGTAGATGCATGATAATGTAGGTTTGATTATTATGCTATTGTGACTATGTTCCTGTGAGCTGCATATTTCAATGTCTGAAGCTTGATTTCAAGAGTGCTCTTGAGCCTGATTTTTGCTTCACCAAGCTGCTTGAAAGTCGAATGCCCATGACATAATTTTCCACCTTTCCCACTAAGTCTTCCTTCTTCCAATCCTTAAACTCAAATCACTTATTGAAGTTAAGGAGGCCCTCACTTCCCTATGAATTACTTGTCCAATTTCTGTGTTACAATCATTCTTGTACTGAGTTTTGTCCATTTGACCTCCATTCATAAAACAAACATACACCAAACATTTTTATGGGTACTGGGATTATTCTCTCGCAATCTAAGGGTGACTCTAAGAGATAACATTCATGGCGTTGTTTCTAGGGAATGAATTGGAGACATTCCCCTGAGATAGAATGACAAAGAAATTATGATTCTAAAGGTGTATAAGATATCATTGACTTGAAGATTGCAACTTGCACATGACGACTCCATTGTTTCAGTTGTGGATCTCAGAGGCAAACACACAAGGTCTACTCCACATCTACCTCTGGAAAACACCTAAAGTTGACCCAGAGAAGATTATCAAGAAAGGAAATCTTTCTCAAGAAGGCTTTAGGCTGTTGTCCCAGATTGAAAAGCTCCCTGGGAAAATGACAATGAAGAGATCTAGTTTTAGATGGTGAACTGAAGCTGGACACATTATCCATACTGAATCATTCACCTGACGACTCCACTCCATGAAGGAAGAACATGTTGGCAACTTCACTAATATGGGACAACTTGAGCAATGGAAGCTATCTTACCTTGGAGCTATGCTTTCTATGATTTTTTAAATATAGTCGGTTTTCCACATCCAATGTTGACTATAAATGAATGGGATGATTTTCTTCCGAGATTCAGAGGAAGAAAGCATGACCATCCCAGTGAGTACTTGTTCAATTTTCATATATGCATGCTTGAACATGGATTTTTTTACGAGGATGTCTTGATCAAAATGTTCAAATTTTCTTTAGACGATCATGCTCATGAATGGTGTCAATCTCTTCCTGCTGCTAGTATCCATTCTTTGAAGGATTTTCATGATGATTTTAATTCATATTAAAAGAATATTTACTCGAGTCATCTTATTCTTGATGACTGTTGTTTAGAAGTTTGTATTCCACATCTAGCAGATGATAGGGTGTTCCTCGTGTGATGAGTCTGGTAAAGATCTGATTGAGAGGGAAAGTGAGGATAAAAATGTATGTGTTGTTTTAAATGTTCATGAAGATCAACATCTCACTTTTCAATACTCTAATGACAAAGAGAAAGCGTATTCTGTAGTAGATTTTTCTCCTGACTGTGAAGTTGAGATAAATGATAAGCTAGTGACAAAATCTAGGGAAGATTCCTCTATATTTTTTCCTAGCTTTTCAACATTGAAGGAAGATTTTGCTTACTTCTCTTATGAAGGAAATGCAGAGGATATTTCGGTCCTTGAAATAGATGTTTTTGGAAACCCTGCTTATGATGAAGAAGTGATTTCAAATACTGACCAAGAACAACCAACTTTTGATGAATATACCAACGAAGATGACGAAGAGAAGATCTTTTCCATGGTAACTGTTTATGATGATTATGAATCTAATCCTTGGGAGAGCCATGAAGGAGAAAAGGAGGAGCTAAATGTGCAGCTTGTCTCTTGTTCGAAACCTGTAAATGAGAAAATATCACCTGGGATCAGCCAACCTGCATCAACCCTCCTCCCACTTGTACACTCTGAGAACATCAAACGATGGGTGAGAAATAATGAAGTACATGAGGTATTTTCTTACCAGTCGATCTTTCCTGATTATAAATTTTGTGACCCTGTGGGGTTGTATATGGAACTATGTTTTCCAAAAGCATTGGAGCCTGCAAAATTATTCATCTTATCATCATTTGGGGGTATTGTCAGTGGTCCAAGACATGTTTTATTTATGCTGTCATACTTCCTTTACCTTTTATGGATCATTTATAGTAAATAGAAGAATTATATTACCAGGCAGTTTAGGTGGCTATGTTGGAAATTTGTTTTCACCTAGCACTTTGTAAAAATCAGGTATCCTATGATTGTACATAAATAAGCTCCTTCTGGAGCCCATGTGTTTGTTTTCATTTATTAAGTAGAGTAGTGTACATAAATCCTTGTTTTCTTCAACGAATGTTTTGAGCTCGACTCCATAGCCCAACATCTAAGGCATTGGAACTATGTGTTCTTGGCATCTCACAGGGAGCATGCCATCCCCTGTGGAGCCAAATGTTATCACATAAAGTTGTCAAGGGTCACAACAATTGTCCAAATCTTCTTCTTGTGCAAGAAATAGACGTAAGAACAAGCACAACGTTCAGAACAATCTATTTTTGGGGCTGAAATACAAGCAGTGGTCGGGTTAAATTTTCAATGGTAGAGATCTCGTATGCAGTTTGGATCAGTGGCTCTCGAGTGATCGAGATTTCAAAGACGCACATGAATTAACAACTAGGCAGAGGGGCTGAGGTCTCGAAGTAAATTTGTTCCATCCAAGTCAAAAGGGCACGTGGGGGCAGATCTGTCATTTCGAAAAAATGACTTCGGAACATTGTGGAAGTTAGGCATTGAAAAGTCCCGAAGAGCCGAAGCCCCGAAGTGCCAAAGAACGTGGCACACTCATCAATCGTGACACGTGGCGATCATTCCAGGTCATTTGGTTGTGACACGTGTCACCCTTATGTCCATGAAACATCAGTAGCCATGATATCATATGTCGTCAGGTCATCACGTCACTTGGATGATTTTCCTCTGGGAGATTTTCATGCCTCACATTCAAAACTCTCGAAGACCAAAAGTTCAAAGTGACTCTAGACCATTGATCTCAAATCGACAGGATCTGTTAATTTTTGCAAGCCCCGGGATCCTAAAGAGACCAAAAGGATCACATACATCGATCTGTAGAGGACACGCGGCAAAAATCTGTGCACTTCGAGGGAAAGTGAAAGTTGAAAAATCAAATCCCTGAAGTCCGAGGACCCGAAAGGATTGCAACCGTCAATTTGTGGAAGACATGCATCAGTGGATCGCAGGCTTCGTATAAAACAACTGGAGGAAAATGAGGTTTGAGTTTTGAGTTTTCCGAAATCTGAAGACCCAAAGGGATCGCAGTCATTGAAATCAGAAGGCCACGCGTCATCAGATCCATGGCTTCGGATAAAAGCAATTGGGGGTAGAGGAGTTTTGAAATTTGAAAACTCTGAAACCCGAACCACGAAGCAAATCGCGACCGTCATTTTCAGAAGGGAAGATCTGAGTCGTTAATCAATAAGCCTCATCTGATATCGCAAGATCAACGGTGACACTTGATTGCGGGGTCGGAAGATGCTAGGGTTTTAAAAGTTTGAGTTCAGGCCGCAATTAAAGTCGTGGTTTAGCGAAAGTGATACGTGGTGGAAGGTGGTGAATTGCGCGGCCAAAAGTGGTCTGGGTCCAAAACACCTTTGACGGCCTCGTAATCACGTGCACGTAAATCGTCAAACATGAGAGCAGTGTGTGGAATCCCCCTAGGTTTTAAGCCTCATCCCGATCCCGACGAGGGTTTAGTTAATAAAAAAAAGGACTGGTGGTTGAAACCTTGAATCACCCAGTAATTACAAAGCATGGAGGGCCTGGATGTGGAGATGAAACTGTCAACCTGAGGTACCCCCATGGGAAGCTTTTCCTGCAGGCCCATGCTAAGCTAAGTTTGCGTATGATAGGAGGATACATGCTTAGTCTGATAGAAGAAGGCACAAACGAAAGGCTTTGAATGGATGGCTAGATCACACCCCTGGTAGTTGTGAACCGATCTGAGTATAAATAGATCAGTTCAAGATTTTGTTGTGGGGGTCAACTGGTTGAGAAGAGCTCCCTATTTTGAAATATTTTGATGCCTGAGCTATTCTTTGGTTATGTATCAAATTTGAGACTTTCGCATTAATATAAGTCATCTTCTTTTGTCTCTTTGTAAAAAATGTGCTAAAACACTCGGGCATGGAGGATCCAGTTGAGGGTTGTGATTCTATTGTAATGTAGGTTTGATTACTGTAGTGTTGTGACCAATTTTAGTTAGCTTCCTTGTTAACTTATTTCCCCTTACGCTGAAAGGCTTGGGCATGGAGGATCCAGTCAAGTTGTTGTAGTTGCATGATAATGTAGGTTTGAATATTATGCTGCTGTGACTATGTTCCTATGACATATTTCAGTGTCTAAAGATTGAGTTCAAGAGTGCTCTTGAGCCTGATTTTTTCTTCACCAAGCTGCTTGAAATCCATATTCCCATGGCAAACATGTCCACCTTTCTCACTAAGTCTTCCTTCTTCCCATCCTTAAACTCAAATCACTGACTGAAGTTAATGAGGCCCTCACTTCCTTGTGCATTGCTTGTCCAGTTTCTATGTTAAAATCATTCTTGTACTGATTTTTGTCCATTTAAACTCCATTCATAAAACAAGCATCCACCAAACATTTCGATGGGTACTGGGCTTATCCTCTCACAATCTGAGGGTGACTCTCAATGTTAACAGTGACCACATAACTCGCCCACGTGTCTGCCATCACCCTGTATGATATTGCCAAGTCATATCCATGCCAACTCAGATGTACGGATGTGCCACTTGTCACCCTTGTAGTGGTGCCACGTGTCACCTTGACTTTTTGACCTTTGACCAAGTTTGACCGAACTTTGATTGCTTATAACTTTTGATCCGTAACTCCATTTTACGAGAAGTTTGTGTTGTTAGAAATCTTGTGATGCACTCTTCGCGATCATGCTATTTTAACTGAGTTTTTGGAACTTTGTATTTTTTCCCTTTTGTTGTATGTTGAAGCCATTATGAGCATCCTGAGTTGCTTCTATGCGTTCTGAGTTGTTCCTATCCTTCTTTGGATCCTTTTTGGATCAGTCACATTTCATTATCATGTTCCTAAATGGTTATGATTCATGCCAATATTATGTTGGTCGACTCATGTGGAATTGCTACATTCCTCAATGGTTTTATTGCATATAAATGTTCATCAACAATTATGAAATTTTAATAATGTTCCTTAATGGTTATGTTTCATTTTTACGTTTATCATGGTGGACTTATGTCAAATTACAATGTTACTCAAGGTTTATGTCACTTTGCAACATTCATGAAGGGATATGTTGGATTGAAACATTCCAATGGTTATATGACATTTCGACATTACTCTTGGTTGAGTTATGTCAATTGCTATGTTCCTCAATGGTAATATCACATTGCAATTTTCCTTGAGGTTTGTGTTGGATTCTAATGTTCCCCATGGTTTTTTTGTATCAGGATGTTTTTCATGGTTGACCTATGTCAAATTGCTATGCTCCTTAAATTTATGTGCAATTTTGGTGTTCATCAAGGCTTATGTGGTTTTGCGAGGTTCCTCACATGTTATGCTGGATTGCAATGTTTCTCAATGGTTACGTACAAATCTTACAAGTGATACCTAATAAAAGTACACAATCTGAGTGTCTAGGTTTTCATAGTTTACCATAATAGTGTGTGCATATAATTGTGTGGGTTTTTGAAATGTATGGTGTTTCAAGTAGAGATTCCACCCATCATTAAAGAAATATTAATTGTAAGAATGATAGAAAAGAGTAAAATTGAATACAATAAAACATAATAGTTGTTGGAGAAACATAAAAATAAATAGAGGTAGGAGAAGTTAATAAAATAATCAAAAAAATATTAATAGTGATTAAGAAGTAATAAAATTTAAGATTTTTTTTTAAATGAATATTCAATTCTAAATTCTAGTGAAATTTGATTACTTTAATTTTCTTATATTCAAATCTAATTTAAAATAAAGTCTATAAATATAAATATATATATATATATATATATAGCTTAGAATTATTAAAAACAGATAAATATATTTTTTAAAATTTTGAAAACATATAAAATGATATATAGATATACCATTTTAAGGAATTTTTCTATTGATTCTTAATTAGCTAAGTTACAATCAACGTTGTTGTTAGAAATTTTCAATAAT
>SNQJ01S0006360.1:12114-34338 GCA_010110895.2 Picea sitchensis
CAGTCCATTGTACAACCACGTACGAATGTGGACGTCTCCTAATTTGCAATTAATGGATGTACAACCTCGAGGAAGGTGGAAAAGGCCTATGGGAGAAAGAAAACACTTAGGAATGTTGGAATTCAACCCAAGGAGGAGTAATTACAATCTAGGAGGAGAGAGAAATTCATTCAAACATCCAAAAAAATGAATTAGAAACTCCCTCGATAATAGTGCAACAAATCTATAATATAAACCATCAATATCTAAGATTGGATGCACATCCAATGGAGGAGGTTTACTAGTTGTTGGAATTCATCATTTCTAATGGAGAATGAAATTCTAATTGTACTTGATAGAGCTAAAGTTGGGAATGGTCTCTCACACCATCAAGAAAACACAAGCAACTATTAAATACAAATGACCGCTTCCATTAACTCACATGCCGAGTCCAACACAAAATTTAATATCAATGCCACAGATATTTTGTATCACACTCCATTAAATGGAACCGTAAACAAAAACCAATCACTTAGTGATAAAATCACACACATATTATACATTGATATTTTACCCTCGAAACCTAAATGGAAAAACTAGCTTCAAATTGTGGCTTAGCTTTCATTTCCACAATCTCTTGTTACAATGATGTGCATGTTCTTCGCATCCTCACATCCTTGGACAAAAGAATCTTTTAGTGATATCGATTGCATCATTATATTATTTTTTTTTATCTTTCATGATGCTTTCAGAGTGGAAAACATTGGAGGAATCAACTTGCAGGGTTATTTTAGTGGTAGGTCCCAGTTTGGAAAATTGGGTTACAGAACCTTCTCGAGGCATTAAACAACCTTTTTGGGGGTTTTGATTTCCGGAGCTTATGCACACCCCCTTGAAAATGTTGTATTGTAAACTTTGAGATATTTCCAACAATGCATATTGTACAATCGGAGTTTGTTTTCAAAAGTTATACCTCTTGTAGGTTGACCTATTGTGTTGACCACCATGCTACGAGAGGATGCCACATCAACCCTCATTACTCATGCATATGGGGCTTACCATGTGAGGGATTTCAAGAATATTCTAGAAGGTTCAAAACCCTACCACGATTAAGGGTTGAGGAACTCAAAAACCTATCCCTAGATGGTTATTGGGCCTTGTTAAATACCATGCCACTAGAAAGAGAAGGGGTTCCATTATTTTGCATTGTATATTGCTCCATATCTGAGAAAAAAATCTCAAAACTTAGTATTTTATAAGCATAAAAGAACATGAGATATTTTGTAGCAGCCATACATGCCATGAGTGAAACACAACTCCACAAAGAGTGCCTCTTTCTTTTTACTTACATCATTTCTATACCAAAGAAAAGAGAGCAGAGTAGCCTCACCTTCTAGATGGTTTTTCTCATGTATTGGGTTTCCCAGGTCATATCTGGTGTTTATTTGAGGATGACGTGTGTGTATTTACTTATGTTCTCTATTTTTCTCATTTGAACTATTTCATATGTTTTTTCAGAAGAAAACTAGTAATCAAGAGTATAATATCTAAAGGAAAAATAAACTTAATAATAAATATTTTAGTTATTTATTAGATCTTTTATGAAAAATGGTTGCATTGGAGTATTCAAGGAGATCATATTGGTACCAGAGCACGTTTTTCTTTTGGGTATTTGTGGGAAGTTGAAGAGAATGTTTTTTTGGTATCATCTTAAACATAAGTCACAAAAACCTTGGCAATAGAAGACAATTCTATTCATAACAACCCTCAAGATCCAATAGAGGAGATATTTAATAGGTTGGAAGCATAAGTTTCTAACATCATTCATAATTTGAACCTCCTCATGGAAGCTCTAGCAAACAAGCTCGAACCATTCAAAGATGATGAAGGATTTAATGTAAAGATCGAATCAAAGGAGAAATTGAGAGACTGAGAATCCTTAGGGAAGGAGTCTTAGAAAGAATCTGAGAAAGAGTAGCTGAATTCAAGTGTCATGAACCCTTCACAGTCCCTATTCAATATGGAAGCAAAAGTGGACATAAATCCATACCAAGGTGAGATAGATGCATTAAAATTGAATCATTGGTTGCAACAACTAGAAATTTATTTTATCATTCACCATATAAATGAAGAATAGAAGATTTCATTTGCTAGATTGAAGTTAGAAGAACATGCTTTAACCTAGTGGTAAATCCATATCACTTAATAATATTATAATTTACTAATAAAATTTTCTCCTATTTAATATTAAATTTATGATTTAATGTTATTCAATGATCATATTGGTACCAGAGCATGTTTTTCAAGAGCATTTTGTTTATGTATCAGTTTAAACAGAAGTCACAGGAACCCTAGCAATAGAAGGCAATTCTATTCATAACAACCCTCAAGATCCAGCAGAGTAGATATTTAATAGGTTGGAAGCACAAGTTTCTCACATCAATCACAATTTGAACCTCCTCATGGCAGCTCTAGCAAACAAGCTTGAACCATTCAAAGATGATGAATGATTTCATGTAAAGATCTAATCAAAGGCGAAATCGAGAGATCCAGAAGCCTCAGGGAAGGAGTCTTAGAAAGAATTTGAGAAAGAGTAGTTGAATTCAAGTGTCATGAACCCTTCATAGTCCCTATTCAATATGGAAGAGAAAGTGGACATAAATCCATACCAAGGTGAGATAGATGCATTAAAATTGAATCATTGGTTGCAACAACTAGAAATTTATTTTAACATTCATCATATAAATGAAAAATAGAAGATTTTATTTGCTAGATTGAAGTTAAAAGAACATGATTTAACCTTATGGGAAATCCATACCACTTAATAATATTATAATTTACTAATAAAATTTGCTCCTATTTAATATTTATTTATTTATTTAATGTTATTAAACGATTTGATTTCTTCATATTCAACGACTTTTTTCCAACTTTTTTAGGATTTTTTTTACTAGCGATTGTACTCAATGTGTGAAGGCATAATGTTAGCATGTATATTTTGTCAATATCAACAATAATAAATAAATAATAATTTAAAGAGTTTAAATTAATTTAAATATTTTAGAGAAAATATTTTTAAAGTTTAAATTAATTTAAATATTTTAAAGCTTGCAGGGGTGTAGATAGATTGGCATGTACACTGTAAATGGAAGGAAATATGTAAAAAGAGGTCTCAAGTTCGATTCTCACTCCGATTTATCTGAAGGTGTGCTTGCGGGCGGTGCGATTCTCCCTAGAGATTATAAAGAAGAGGATTTGATGCTTGCAGGCGGTGCGATTCTCCCTAGAGATTATAAAGAAGAGGATTTGATGCTTGCGGGCGGTGTGATTCTCCCTAGAGATTATAAAGAAGAGGATTTGACCCCGTATCATGTGAGTACGATACCTGATTCCCTTAGTTACAAAAAAAATAAAAAAATTAAATATTTTAAACAAAATGTTTTTTTTTATATAAATTTTAAAATTTTATATATATATTTTTTTGTTTGTTAATTTGTGCGGGACCTATTGGCTACGCGATTAACCTGTGGTTTGAGAAACCGTGACTCAGGGGCATCTAATCCGTCAAAATCACCCGGGGATCGCACCCGACCTGAGCCACACCAACCCTTAACATGGTTGGATTTTTTGTCCCCGCAGGTTTCGAACCGGTGACTTTAACATCACGGAGTGGCTTAACAACACACTCGGTCACCGACTGTCTTNCACACCAACCCTTAACATGGTTGGATTTTTTGTCCCCGCAGGTTTCGAACCGGTGACTTTAACATCACGGAGTGGCTTAACAACACACTCCGTCACCGACTGTTCTACACCTCGGGGACTTTTAAAGTTGAAGGACATGGGGGTGGGCTTTGATCCACTTATGTGTGCACGGATCACGATACCATTTATTATAGTATCTCTGGGTGCAACCACGCGTTCAACCACTACCTCAAGGTGTCCCCATGGCTCCAGGTAAAGCCCTCACGAGAATTGAACCTTGCCCAACGGTGAAAAACTCCTCGCTTTCCACCATTGGATTTAACCCCTTTGGGCAATTTTAAAATTTTATATTAATAATCATTTATAAAATATATTTTAATTTTAATTTAAATAATTATTTTTATATTTATGAATTTAAAAAATAAATGAAAATTATTTAAAAATATATTTAAATTTTGTTATATTTTTGTTTTAGATAAACATTCTAATTAAGTTAATTTTTAAAAATATATATCAATAGGGAGTCAATTTTTTTCTCTTTCTTGCGTGTGTATGTGTGTGGTATACCTGACTAAGTATAAAAAGTTAATTATTTTTCATCCATGCATCAAAATGAATAATAAATTAAAATAGAAATGGTGGATAATGTTGAAGATAAGATAAAGGGATTTTAATGGATTATCTTGTGGTAACTCCCATTTATTAGCAACTGATATGATCGATTCCATACAAAATATATTTTTATTATCGATGAAATTGTTGTTTGGTAAAGTAGTTGAGTTAGTTGAGTCTTGCACTTTGAATGGTGAGAGTTTAGTAGATAAAAGCATGATTTACTGATGCTCCACAATTTTCTCTGAATGGAATGACTTTAGAAGGGTTTTGGATGCAGGTCGAGGAAGAACTATTAGATTATTATCAAGATCCTTTGGAGGGTTAAGAGATATTTATGGATTAAGATCCAAAGGAAAGGGGTTGAATTTTTGCAATGAGGACAAGGTTTTGGAGACCATGGGGGACACCTTTTCCATGGAGAAGTCTTCCAAAGACATTGCAAAATTTGATAAATTGGATAAACTAACACATTTTGGAAGCTTAGATAGGATCTTTAAAGGCACTAGTATGGGTGGGAGTCCACATGGAAATAAATCTAATGTATGATTGAATGGTGGGATTTTCAAGGAAATAGATCATAATGGATTAGTTAACAAGGATCTAAGCTAGATTTCAAAAGCAACGATTTTTGGAGAGGAGAGCCAATTTAGAGTTGGAGTTTCTTTCAGAACCCAACTAATTTGGAAACCCTACTAGTCAAAAAGGATTTTTTGTGGGGTTTGGGATTTGTAGCTAAAGGTATGGATTTGAAAGCATTAAGGGGGGAGAATAAGGTAGAAATACATGAACATGGTCTATATATAAGGCTCCCTATTATAGCAAAATTTTCCACAATTCATGCATTATGCTTTGATGGCCTTCCATTTCCCTCTGCAGACTCAATTCCCCTATTTTACTCATCCAAAGTAAAAGAATTCAAAACTTGTTTTCATATACACAGGATACAGTTAAACAACTTGTGTATACACAGGTTTCTCCATTACAAACTGCGTGCATCGGATTTTGTGCTAAAAAAAAGAGTTTTCCATGCCAAGTCACGGGATCCATGATTCTTGACCTTCCATATACTGGAAATGCTCTAATTTGACTCTTCAATTCCATTGGGAAACTATAAATTGAACCATATACAAACCAGTCAAGATACTTTTGGCTGAGAGAAAGTACACTTTGGAGAAATTTCACTTCATATTGAGTATGCATCCCTTTGTCCTTTAAGTTTGAACTTCTCTTATGTTCAACCCCCAAGCTCTCCCTATATTATGAAGGAGGAACCCATTGACTCCTAAAACTTGTGATATTTCCTTTGTGGAGTGTTATCACTGGAAAATCGTCCGGAACATTGCACACAATGGTTGAAGAAACACATCAATGCGATTAGCAATTAGTCCACCTACAACACCAAAATCCATCAAAAAGAAAAAAACTATATAATTGGGTGAAAAATTAAAATGCGCAGATTCACCAAATGAAGCATGTGCATAGTGCGCATAATGTGCAAGCTAACATAAGCCTCAATATGCACTGTGTGCAAAATGCGTGACTGTCTATGAAAAAACTGCACACTTCTATGAACGTCACATTTATGGATCTTGTCAACCCCTCAACCACTTCTAGTACGACCCCCCAAATGATTTGACACTCATAACTGAGAGAAATCTAGCTTGAAGACTGGTCAAGGGAAAGAGGGGCTCTAAAAGGCCCCTTGTTCATAGTATGAACCAATTACATTTTTCCATGAATGGATGCTATAAATAATATCCTTGGGTTTGCTAAGAAACCAATATCTTCAAGGAATTGTTATGCTGCAAGAATTCTTCTTTGAGAATCCTCTTTTCTCTTTTAAGCATTCAAACACCATTGCCATAGGCCATTCCATTCACCTCTTGAGGGAATAGGCATTGTTTTTATTCACCATTTTTCATTTATTCTATTGTAAGGAGAGAAGACCTCTCAATTAAGGAACTCAAGAGCCCTCCCAAGGAGGAAGAGGGGAATCATAAGTCCATGCCTTTCTCTATAATGTTTTTCCTACTAGTCTATTGATCCATTGGTAGCAATCTGTTGGTCATTTTTTGATTTTCATGGTTCTAAGTTTCTCAAGATTTCTAACATTTATTTCGTAGTTGTTTTTATTTTTATTTCTTTGTTTTCATATGTGTTTGGTTTATCTAACCCAATCACAAAATTTTGTCTTGTTTAGAAGGCCTATCTAAACATGCAAGTGTTGTTGTTTTGCTCACCCAAGTGAAAAAACCAACACAACATGGAGGATTGAAGTGGTGACGACCTAGGTGGAGGGACTTAGTTTCTCGATTTTGAAGAGTGTCGATACATAAGTTTGTCACATATGTACTTTTGTTGATAACATTAATAGAAATACTCATTTCTCATCCAATTATATGATGCAAATGCTTGTATTATTTTCCATGGGTAAATTTGTTATGCATGTTAATGGATTATGCTAGTTTATATGCTAACATTTTATATATTTTCCATATGATTGTGTATCTTGGATGTTGATGACAAGTTGCAGATATCAAGCATTGGATTGTGAACTCGACAATGGTTTCCTACGGATGTCTAGAAGTGGTAGGCTTCTAGCATTTATTTTATTGGAATTTCCATTTGTCTAGCATAATTGATATTAGAATTGATTTATGGGTGTCATTACATCTGTTGTGATTTTACATCAAGCCATAGACAGTTAATTCCTCGTAAAAGAATTGGCGACTCTGTTGTGGATTTTTTCTCCCTTTTGGGGTTATTTGTTGATTTTTCTCCTTTATTGCTCTTTGTTTTCCCAATTTTATGTGTCACATATTGATTGACAACCTCTACATTTCTTTATATTTGAGTTTTTTGGCCTAATCCTTACCGAGGAAATGTCTTTCTCGGCATACACGTGTTTTCCCTTGAAAATCACATATATACACTTGTTGTCTGTGTTTAGGGTGCGTACACCCTTTTCTAAGTATTTTTGGCTCAATTTGATGTTTGATTGGTGAGTTTTGTGGCTTTTTGAGACTTCTTGGGTCGTTGTCTTGTCTTTTGAGTGCTTGGACAATGATAGGAAGTCGTGTCATTGTTGAATTTTTTTTGGCAAACTCACTTCTTGTCATTTTTGTCCTTGCATTTTGGTCTGAGTAGTCTCTTCTTGGTGTCCTTCTTGGCTTGTTTTATTGTTCTTGCAGTAGGGTCTGTCTGAGAGGTTGGTTATTCAATATTTTCATTTTCATTTCATTATATTGAAAATACAAAAACATTTTTTTTTTTTTACATTTCCCTTAAAGCATTTGCACTTCTATTTAGATTGCATTGGTATTGACATTTTACAAAATATTGAATTTCATTTAAATTGAAGGAGATGGCATCTTGTGCACAGCATTTAGAAGCATACCATTTCTTTGAAAAATAGGACTAGTACTTTGCAGTGTTTTTAAATGTGCTCTTTTTATATGTTGAGTCATAAGACCATTAGCTTCACGACCACACCTCTTGAGTAAGCAAAAGCCACTAAAATTAATGCTCAATAATTAAAATTACTAATATGAGAACCTCTCATTCAAAGATCATGAATGTGATAGTGGGAAAGCTAACACTATGTGAAACCAATATATACCATCCACTATTGTGAAGACTTCCGACACCCGAAGTCCCGAATAAGAGGCTATCGAACTAGCAAAAGGTCACAATCCACAGTTACATGGGTTGGGAATTGAGAGAAAAGGCCTAAGGCCTGAAATTGTTACAGAGACAAGAAGAACTCAGAAAATTCATGAAATCTAAACATTTTCTTGACTCAGATTTGTTTATGAATGTTGTGGAATTTGTTAAGGAATGATGTCCTGACAAATTTCGGTTGTCTGCACGTGCATTTGCAGAAGTTTAGCGAGTGCCAGAACCGTTTAGAGTTTCCACTGAGTGCGAAGAAATGGAGGAGACACAAAATGCTTCCAGTTCAGAGAATGAAGCTAAAGGGATGGATGCTCATTTGGGAGTTGAAGGATCAAACTCCAATGGACATGGAGAGAAGATAGATAAGGTAGGAAGCATGGTGAAAATCATTGAAAGATTGCAAAAAGATGCCCAAACATGAGAATTCAACATAAAGTTGCTAAAGAGTTTGGAAAGAATCGAAAATAAATTGGAAAAGGAGAGTGACTCCAACAAATCAGGGAGTCGCAGGACCCCTGAGAGGAAAATAATATCAAGGAGTGTTAGGAGGCATTAACGTTTCTCCCCAAATCATTCTAGTAAGGAAGCACACAGTAGTTGAAGCCCATATCCTACTAGAAATCACAGGAGATCAAGAGTGGATGAACTGAAGGGAAAAATGAACTATGATCACTAGATACCTACTGTATGTAGTTAGGGTTGATCTCTATTAGTGTCAGTTGTTCTGCTATCTCTGAGGTGTCCAATAATGGTGGGAAATGCGGTCGAAGGATTTCCACGTTGAACACTGGGTGCAAGCCAAGAAAAGGAGGAATGTTGAGATCAAAAGAATTATCACCCATATCCTTGGTGATGGTGTACAATGCATAACAAAGTGGGTAAAGCTTCCAATGGGGTCCTGTAAGGCGCTCTTTCTGCAAGTGAAACCAAACTTTGTGACCCACCTGAAACTTATGTGGCACCCGATGTTGATCATGGCATTGCTTGTACATGTGATTGGACTTCTATAGGATATCCTGAACCTCTTGGAAGATGTTTTGGATCTGCTCAATGAACCGAGTGGCTTTGTCAAATTCATTTGGAGTAGGAGATGATTCGGCCGAGGTGACCACAAGGGGTAGTGCAAAATTTATGGGAGCCAATGGTTGGAATCCTAACCCCACCTGAAAGTGGCCATGGTCGATTGAAATATGCAGGGCTCGGTTGTATCTATGTTGAACATAAGGGAGACTCTCATCCCATGTGTGAGGGTTCTTGGAATTAAACATGTGTAGGATATGCACAATCATTTGATTTACAACCTCGGTTTAGCCATCTATCTCGGGGTAGAAGGCCGTGCAAGATTTGGTGAGCTTGGTGTCCAGCAGTGACTAGAGGCTTGACCAGAATGTGATAAGAAATTGACTGTCCCAATATGAGACAATGGTTTTTTGGATTCAAAAATGTACCCAGACTCATTCAAAGAAGATATTGGCAGTGGCCTCTGTTGTGATGCTCTTCTTGCAAGCGGCCATAATCGCCATTTTAGAAAAGCGATCCACAACCACAAAATCATAGTCATTGCCCCGCTTGGTGGACGGACAGGAGGCCTAACATGTATTCCATTGAGATGGATTCCCGTGGCCTATCAGGAGTAAGAAGAGGGGTGTAGAGGCCTTGTTTCTTAGTGGCAGGTTTGGCAATCACGTAGGAAGTGCATGACTTGATATACTTGTTAACCTCCTATCGAAGTTTCGGCCAGTAGAAATGTTTCTACAACATTTCCACTTTATTTTCGATGCTGAAGTGTCCTAACACCCGACTGTAGTGGGATTCCTAGATCAGATTCACTCTCTTGCTTGACAGAATGAAAATATGGCCCTAACGACACAACAACTTGTCCTGAAGATGGAAATTAGCGACAACTAGGTTTGTACCCAACATTTGGTAGGTGGTGGCGAAGTTAGGGTTTGTCTCATAGAGTTGGGGCCATCCAGAGGTCTCATGGATGCAATATTCTAGCACCGTGGTGAGTGTCGCGACTGACAGTCTCATGAGGCAATCAATGACGTGGTTGGTGCTTCCCATGTTATACTTGATGTTGAGGTGGAATTGTTGCAAGTACATGGACCACCTCTAATGATGGTCATTCTACAATTTTCCCTTTATCTGCATGAAATGTAGTGGCTTATGATCAATGTGTATGTCTATCTCCTTCCCAAGAATGTAATGTCTCCACCGACAGTAGGATTTCACAATGGATTACATTTCTTTGTTGTAAGTAGGTTACTTACAGACAACATCTGATAATGTATCACTATGATAGGCCATGGGGTGGTTGTGCTGAGTGAGAACGATGGCCACAACATAGTCTAAAGCATATGTTCCGATCTCAAAGGGTTGTTGCAGGTTTGGTAGTGAAAGTACTGGGGCCGAGCACAAGCACTACTTCAAATCATCGAACACTTATTTTTGGGACCGGACCCCAAAAAAAATTTCCTTACCACCACCCCTGGTTACTTGGTTGAGGGCCCATGCCCATGTGCACCTTGTGGATCATTTCTTGGATCTGTTGCTCGATGTCCTCATTCTATAATAGAGAGCAGTGACAGAATGGCCCATTGGGTAATGGTGCGTTTGGGGTCAGATTGAAGGGGTGTTTGACCTAACAGTGTAGAGGTACCCCTATAGATGAGGAGAAGATATCTGAGTATTCTTCCATGACCTTATCCACTTGCTTCTGTTGTGTAGAGACGTAAGTTGTAGAGACCCTGGATTTGACTACAATATTTCGCTCATTCTGAGAGTGAATCAAGAAGAAGAAAAAATTCCCTGTCTTGGAGATGACCTTTCTGCATTGCTTGGTAGAGATCAAGAAAATAACACTGGGTGGGACTACCTCACGTATCCTGCATAATTTCTTTCTCAAATTAATAATAACAATGTGAGGCCTAGACTCATATACAACATGATGTTTCCATAAATATGATTGGACCAAAATAACATTACAAACTTTGAGAGGGGCAACGCCACACAATACCTCATCTTTGAAGGGTTTGTTGTCATATGACATGCAACATTGTTGGTTGACGCAAATGTCGCTTCCTTGGAAGAGAAATCTGATGTTATAGGGTTGCAGGTGTGGCATTGTCAACCAGGAGAGTCTCTTGACAACTTCTGCTGAGATGAGTTTCTTCTGGCTACTGCTATCAACAATGAAGTGAATCGGGGTACCCTTCACCCACATGTTTGAATGAAAAAGGTGCTTGCCTTCCTCTGGCTCGTCTGGTTCACCGGGATGGAGCTTGGTGGTATAAATGGTAGCATTAGGTTTTACGTCTACGATCCATATCCCCCTTTCTAGTTCTGACTCAGAGTCGAAAACCGCATCTAATTCAGAGGCTTTCACCTCAGCCACCAATGACTGCTTCGAGCAAAAATCAAAAGTGTTATGCTAGGGGCTCTTATGGAAGTCGCACCACTTCCCGATATAATTCTTTGTATTTCTGGTGTCCTTTTCTTGTGGCCTGGACTAGTTTTCCAAAGGTTGTCTATATTTTCCCTGTCCTTTGTTCTATGGGTTGGGGCCACCCTTTCCTGGATTTTTTTGTGCGGGGTTCCCAGGCCCAAATTGTTTTGTCTTTTGTTTGAGCTTCTGCTTGATTTTGATGGCATATCGGTAGGCTGTACCCAAGGATGAGATGTCTAGAAACTCTATTTCATCCTGGATGTATCTATGTATACCGTCATGATACTTGAGCACCATATGTGGCTCAGAAGATTTGATACCCAAATTGGTGCGCAAGGTATGGAAGATATTTGTGAACTGGGGCATCGCTTGGTCTCTTTCCTACTGCAGTGTGGTCCATTTTGTGTACAGGTTGTCATAACTTCCAATGGGTTAGTATTGTTCCTTAGTAGCATCCCTGAAGGACGCCCAGGTGATTTTGACTGTAAATAATGATGGTTCCTTTGTTTCATTCTTCTTGCAGAAATTTTCCCACCAATCTTTGACATGGGGGACGACTTTGAGGAGCCAAAAAGTAATATTTTCTCTATTCGAGAAGTTATGGATAGAGAAATACCATTCTAGAAGATTCAACCATTTGTCTACCATATATGTGTCTATCTAAAATTCAAATATAGGAATATCAAAGTTGATTTTTACCTTGAAGGTGTTAGCACCCGAAGTCACCCTCCAATTGCAGAGAGGGTAAGCCCAGTACCCATCAGAGATTTATGCCACAGTTTGGTTTAAAGGCGGTCAAATGCGTGAAGACTCAAAATATGAATGATGTTCAACACAAGAGTGGTTAGGAAATGCAGAGGAAAGTGAGGGACACATTAACTTCAGTCAAGAAATTGAGTTAAAGAGAGAGAAAAGGGATGACTTAGTGAGAAAGGTGAATAAGACTGCTATGGGCATCTGACATTCCAACAACTCGGAGATGAAAAACTCAAACTCCAGAGAAATATGGAGCTCAGGTTTCAAACACTAAAATGTGTTTACTAGGGTCACAGTCACATCAATAGAATCATCAAACCTCCATCATCTTGCCATGGCGACAACTCGACTGGATCCTCCATGCCCGAGCCATCCAATGTGACAGGGAAAAGGAAACACATGGAAATGAATGAAACTGATCACGATACCACCATGATCAAACCTACATCACAGTAGCATAACAATCCTTGGCTATATCCTCCATACCTGAGTGTTTCAAATAATGTTTACAGACAAAATGGAAAGAAACAAGAAACTGACTTCTATTAACATGAAAGTCTCAAATCGATTACATAACCAAAGAAAAACTCTATCATCACAAGCATTACAAAAATGGGAGCTCTACTCAACCAAAAAAAATCTTTACAAAATCACAGAACTCCATATATATACTCAAAAAAATTCACCATCCTTAGCAGAGGCGTGCTCGAGCCACTGCATTCAAGGCTCGGTGCCTGCGTCTTCTTATGTTAGTCTTCACATGCATTCTTCTATGAGACACGATCTTATATCAATGTGGGCTTGTAGGAAAAACCGCTCATAGGGGTACCATGGGCTGACAACTCTGTTTTTCACGATCGAATCCTTCATCCTTTCCACTTATGGGGTGAGGCGAGGTTTCAACCACCTTCCCCATTTTCATTAACAAACTTCATCGAGATCGGGACGAGGCCTGATACCCATGAATGTTACATGTGAGCTCACGACTTCTTCGAGTCAATCATGGCACCTCAAGACCACGCAGATCTTTTTCTATGAACAATGTGGGTGCTTTCGGCCTTTGGCACAACTCACGTGAACTCTGCACCTTTACCTACATGTGACCTCAAGCCATGACCCAACACCTATATCCACAGGTGCTTTGAGATTTCTCCTTTCGGGAGTCTCCACTCCACTTGATTCCAAATTTACTGATGCCTAAAAACCTGAAGTGGCCCTCATCAAATCGACGATCAGATCTGTTACGCATCCGACGACCGTGATTGATTTCCAGGAAATACCAAATGCCATCCGATCTATGCTATGGGAACCAAAATTTACTCCTCAACCCACTTCCATATGACCTCGGGTCGTGACCCTAGGCCCACTCTTCGAGCACTTCGCGATTTCGCGTTTGTTGAGTTTGCATTGCACGAAACTTGCACATTGCCCCCAACAAAACTATCATTCTAAAAACCCTGAGTTGGAGCTTAGCGAGCACTAGCTCTTCTCTGATATGACCTCTGCTATGACCTGGGGCTCTGTCCCAAAATGTTTTCGAGACTTCTCTTATCAGGGAAATGGGGCGTTGCTTCCTCCAAAACCTTCGATTCACGAAACTGTGATTTCGGGATTTCACATTTCACAAACTTGCGTCGTGCTCTATGCTGAAATCTCTGACTCATGAAATCACGATTTTGCTTATCTACTGCCATTTTCCCCTCTGGTTTGGACGGCCCAGATCTTCTTCACATTTCAGGACTCGGGACTTCGCACCTTCCTCACTTCAAAATTCCCGAAGTGGCATTCTCCGTTGTCCCGATATGTGCACGCCTTAGCACAACGTGCCCTGACTTTGGGTGAAACACATTGTGGGTTTTTTAAGCTCCCTTATTTCGCATTTGGTCACCCAAGGGCCAAATCCTAAGGGAAAACACCCCCCCTACAAGAATATGTGATAACATTAGAATCCATGGGGGATAAAGTCCTCCCTGCGAGGCTCTAATATCTTTTTTGCAGTTCCAGTCGCCTTCTGTTGGGCTATGGGGTCAAGCTCAAAACATCTTGCTGAGGAATATAGGATGATAAGTAAGAGAAAAAAATAAACACACATGCTCCAAGGATATTATTTATGTATAGTCCTAAACTAATTGATTTTTACATGGTCCTAGGTGAAAGGAAATTTCCACCATAGCCATTCAAGTAACTTCTTGACTGGAAGCTCTTTTACTCTGTCAGTGATCAATATCAGATAATGCAAATGTGATAAAAAAAGGGTTACATTCTCCATCTCTCCTCCTATGATGAGGTCAAGATAAATCTACATGGCTTCAAAACATGAAGGAAATACAACTCCATCTATTCCTTCACAGGCTCATAGGACAAGAGACAAACTCCAGAAAATTTATAATAGGAAGCCTTCTCTGCTACCCCATTGCTCATACATTGATGGATTTCTCTAGCAAGCTCAAGTGGGTGAGTAGTCGATGTAGCCTAACTGGTATCAGGTGATAATTTCTCACTGATAGGCTCAGGAAAGGAAATAAAATTCCCCTCTACCTCTAAGATCTCTTTTTCTTCATAGCTCTCCCAAGGGTCAAAGTCATAATCATCATACACAAGATCATTGGAAGAGCTCTGCTCTTCAATCTACTACTCAGTGATTTCTGAGGGCCAAGGACGACTGATTTCCTCATGATATTTTTATTTAGTGAATGGAGGACGGGGCTCTACTGTATGTTCTTGGAAATCCTACATATCCAGCTCAGAATGTGATTCATAGTTGTCATACACAAGCTGGCTTCTCCCCGAGTCATCAAAATATGGTGCAAGGATCTGCTTCTCTTCATTAGAATACACGACTATTTCTTCATTTAAATATGAGACAACAGGTGCATTAGGGGCATAATCTATTGCCTCCATGGCTATGTAATCCTCAACCTCACCATCATCAGCAGGGTCGCCAAGAACATCTTCTCCTAGGATTGAAACATCCTCTGCATTTCCTTCAAAAAGGCAGCAATCAAGATCTTCCTTAAACTCCTCTAACTCTACAGAAAGATATTTTACCAGCTCCATCATGCTACCTAAATCATATTCTTCCTCCTCTTGGTCCTCATCCTCATGGCCTTCATTAGACACAACCATATCTTGATCACTGTCTTCATACTCCTCACAACAATTATGACAAATAAACTCAGAGAATAAAATCTTTGACAATGCCTATTGAAAGGTATATGAAACTTCTCCAGGGAGGAGATGCTAGCAGGGGGCAAGGAGGGATACCACTTATGAGCATCTCCTCCTAGTGAGAACATGAAAATATTTAATAATACATCCTCATGATGTATTTTCCACTGGTGCATGAGTTCTTGAAACTCACATAGATGTTGGGTAGGGTTTTCCTCTTTATGCTCTTTGAATATGGGAAACAAATCAACACACTCATCGAAAGTAGGAAAAAAATTAGGAAAACCAGGAACAGTAGAAAAATTAGAAGGAGAAAACCTTCCAGCCATAATTTTGTCCATTTCGAACCAGTGGAGTCGCCAATCGATCCTTCAACCATGGAGTTGCCAGGTGAATGATTTGTAGAATGAGTGTGTTTGGTCTTTGTTCACCATCAAAGACAAAATCTGATCATTGTGTTCTCCAAAGGGCTACCAGGTGTATCCAGAATCATCCACACTGAAACAATGGAGTTACCTCAGTGGAGTCGTCATGTGCACAACTGAAATATTTGATGTACTAAGTTATGATGCACCTTCAGAACCAATAATCTTTGTCATTCAATCCCCGAGAAAATCTTCAATTCGTCCCCGACAACGATGCCAGAAATGTTAGCACCAGAAGTCATCCTATGATTGCAGAGAGGGTAAGCCCAATATCCATCAGAGTTTTATGTCATAGGTTGGTTTAAAGGGGTCAAATAAGCACATAATCTGAATTTGAATCTGAATGATGTTCAACACAGGACTCAATAGGAAATGCACAGGGAAGTGAGGGACACATTAACTTCAGTCAATAAATTGAGTTAAAGCGAGAGCATAGGGAAGACTTAGTGAGAAAGGTGAACGAGATTGTTATGGGAATCTGGCCATCCAATAGCTCGAAGATGAAAAACTCGAATTCGAGAGAAATCTGGAGCTCAGGTTTCAAACACTAAAATATGTTTACTAGGGACACAATCTCAACAACAAAATGATCAAACCTCCATCATCCTGCCAGGGTGACAGCTTGATTGGATCCTCCATGCTCGAGACATCCAGTGTGAGAGGGAAAAAACAACACATGGAAATTAATGAAACTGATCACAATACCGCCATGATCAAACCTACATCATAGTAGCATAACAATCCTCAGCTGGATCCTCCATACCCAAGTGTTTCAAACAATTTTTATAGAAAAAATGGAAAGAAATAGGAAATTGACTTCTATTAACATGAAAGTCTCAAATCAATTACATAACCATAGAACATATCTAGCATCACAAGAATTACAAAAGTATGAGCTCTGCTCAACCAAACAAAACCTTTACAAAATCGCAGAACTCCACATATATACTCAAAAAAAATTTCCATCCTCAGCAGAGGCATGCTCAAGCCACTGCATTCAAGGCTCGACATTTGCGTATTCTTCTATCATTCTGCACATGCATTCTTCTATCATACGTGAGCTCATATCAGTATGGGCTTGCAGGAAAAACCGCCTACATGCAGGGGTACCACGGGCTGACAACTCTATTTTCCATGGTCGGCTCCTTCATACTTTCCACTTATTGGGTGAGGTGAGGTTTCAACCAACTCCCCCATTTTCATTAACTACTTTCATCGGGATCGGGATGAGGCATGACACACATGAATGTTCTAGGCGAGCTCAAGACTTCTTCAAGTCAATCTTGGCACCTCAAGGCCACGCAGATATTTTCTGTGACCAACGCGGGTGCTTTCGACCTTTGGCGCATCTCACGTGAACTCTGCAACTTTACCTACATGTTACCTTAGGCCATGACCCAACACCTATCTCCACAGGAGCTTTAGGATTTTTCCTTTACGGAGTCTCCACTCCACTTGATTCCAAATATCCTGATGCCCGAAAAACACGAAGTGGCCATCATTAGATCGACGGTTAGATTTGTTATGCATCCGACAACCGCGATTTCTTTTTGGGAAATCCCAAACACCAACCACTCTCACTATGGGTGCCAACCTTTCCTCCTGGACCCGCTTCCATATGACCTCGGGCCGTGACCCTGGGCCCACTCTTCAACTTCTTCACGATTTCATGTTTCAGGATTTTGCGCTGCGCGAAACTTGCACATTTCCCCAAACGAAACTCTGATTCGCGAAACTGTGAACTAGACCCTAGCGAGCGCTAACTCTTCTCTGATATGACCTTCTCTATGACCTAGGGCTCTATCCTCAAATGTTTTTGGGACTTTGTTTCTCGAGGAAATGAGGTGTTTCTTCCTACAAAACCTATGATCCGTGAAACCGCGATTTCGAGATTTCACATTTCGGGAACTTGCATCGTGTTCCATGCTGAAATGTCTGACTCATGAAATCACGATTTCACTTATCTGCTGCAATGTTCCCCTCTAATTTGGATGACCCAGATCTTCTTCACATTTTGGGACTCGGGGCTTCACGCCTTCCTCACTTCAAAATTATTGAAGTGGCATTCTCTATTGTCCCGATATGTGTGCACCTTAGTACAACGCGCCCCGACTTTGGATGAAACACATTGTGGGTTTTTTAAGCCCCCTTATTTCTCATTTGGTGACCCAAGGGCCAACGCTTAAGGGAAAACACCCCCCTGCAAGAATATGTGATAATAGAAGGGGCTGGTGCCTCTGTTTTAGGAAGATGCGTCGCCTGTTGGTAGTCACCGAAGGATTTGCGCAAAACTATCCATCATCCCATTTATTTATTGTGTGAGGGATTCCTCAAGAAAAATTTTGAATGGATCTCCTATCCATTCGTATTTCTTTTCTTCTTCCATGAGAGGTCGTTTGGGAATGTGAGAGCTTTTTTCCTCAAGAGAAACAAGCTCGAGACCCAATTCTTTGTACCTTGACCTCGTTGGGGACATGCATTAAGAATGAGAAGGAGAAGACCGCTTTGATACCATTGATCTGGAATATATTTAGAAAACTAAATGAATACATATTATTATCAAAATATTCTTAAAACAGAATAATAGATATATAGTAAAATTGGTTTCTATTCAATAAGGAAATAAGCTGAAACTATAAAATGCAGTAGAAACAAGCTTGCTAGAATGGTGGTGGATTATCTTTGAGAAGAGATGTGATGGTTGTGCTCATTCACAATAATATGATGACAATGAGTCTTTGAAGGCATTTTTACAATAAAAACGAATGTCAAAAACCCTAGACATCCAAAAAACCTAACCCTAGGAGATGAAATGCCAAAAGTCATGTGGGCCCCGTTTGGGTAAGTTAGTACATCAACTTCCCAGGGTTGTAACTTTGGCATACGATCTTTGTTTTAGGCACACTATATCCCATTGGAAAGATCGATAACTGGCTCATTCTAACTGTTGTGAGCCCTAAAAAACGTTGTTTAGGGCCTCAAAACGACCCTGCAAGTCAAGGACCCAAAAACTAGGGAAAAAATTTCCAAACTGGAAAACCGCCAAAATGAGCCAGTTGGAATAGGTGGGAGGCCACCAACATCCATATGGATCATAATTAGACTAAGGAGGGGAGAAAATTATGAGGAAAATCTAAGGATTTCAGTCCTATAGAAAAGAAGGAACCCTCCCTGAGAAAATAGAATGAGATTTGAAAACATGGATAATCCGCAAAGACCAATGGTTCCCAGGAAGCCTACTCCCAATGCAGTTATTCTCGATGATGTGTATGATGAGAAAATAGTTGAGAAAGAGAACTACTACTCACTTGTTGAAAGTCTTGAAAATGTGGATATGGATGGATGCGAGAGGTCCATGTATATATTTGAAGAAAGTGACAACGACCCCAACTCACAATAAAATGTCTCCCAGACACGAGGATTTGTAAATAGATCCAAGAATAAGAATGACACCGAAAAAGAAAACCAAAAATATAAAGAAAAAAACAAATGAGAAAAGGGAAAATGAGAAAGTGACAGATAGGGTTTGAAGTAAAAGGAAACAGTTGACGTCAAAATCCACTTAGATGACATATAATGTCGTAGAGGACTTAAGTAAATTAAGGATAACTATGCCTTTTACAGAAGTGGTGAAGATTCTCCAACAAAGAGAAAAAAATTTGAAATTGTTGGAAGATCCATCTAAAAAAGCAGAATTTGTTGTTACCAATCCAAAACAAAGCCAGAACCAGTCAACTTCCAAGCTCAGAGGTAAAATTCTTTCCTTTTACATTTCAATTGAAAATCATGATGTTACACTACATAATTGTTTAGTTGAAACTGGCGCGACAAATAATATCATGCCACTAGTGGTCATGGAGGCATTGGGCATGAGTTGCACCAATTATTGCGAAACTGGTGAAAGTGTATATGCAATTGATTCTAGAAAAGTGTCATCTTATGGAGAAATGAAGGACTTTTATACTTGGATCACGACAACCCCCCATATTATTACAGTTTTCAATATTATTGTGGTAGACCTTCCTCCAGCATATGGAGTTTTTATCATAAGAGATTGGACATCCATGATTGGGGGATATATAATGAATGATGGAAGCTGCATGATGCTTCCAGGAAAAGAAGGAGCAATGATTAAGGTTCCCTGTGAACCCAAGAAACCCTTCTCTTTCAAGAAGAAGGGTAATGAATTAATGGAATATTATATAGATTTCAGGATTAGAAACTATGTTTTACTAGACATGGAACATAATGAAATACTAGATCAAGTTCAAGATACGGAGAATCAATAATGTCTGTTTGGAGGCTATTGGAGGATGTCATTTGATGGATCTTGGTCAAACTCTAGGAGTGGAGTTGTAATTGTTCTTATGATTCCAAGTTAGATTGTGCATCCACACGCTATTAGACTAGAATTTTCATGTACTAATAATGAGTAAAAATATGAAGCCTTGATTCATGGGATGATCCTTGCACATGAAATGAAAATAGAACATCTAATTGTAACTGGAAACTCCGATTTGGTGATTAATTAGGTCACCCAGAGGTATAAAATCGGTAAGGAAAGAGTTAATTTATATTTCAAAAGAGTTAATGAATTGATGGAATCCTTCAGTTATTTCAACATTTCTTTCATTCCAAGGGACAAGAATCATTGGCCTTGGAGGCCTCATTGTCAAACCCAGACGATATACACAGAAAAATGTCTTTTCAAGTAGAAAGAGCATTCTGACCTTCTGTGCCTGATAACATGGAATATTTGCAAGTGTTTGAGAATGACGAACAACTGGAATTTTTTTTGTTGAATGGTGATGATGATGAAGATGATCACATGTATGTTGTTCCTAAAGATTGTATACAATATGAGTATATTTTTATGAAAGATGATCATGCTTAGAATCTCCTAGAAGAAGTTTCAATTCGAAAAGTGCAAGAAAAAAGAAAGGTCAATATTGGAACTGACAGTTTCCCGAAATATGTCAACTTAGGAGTTGATTGCACCACTGAAGAAGTTGATCAATATGTTGCATTGTTTAAAGAATACATTGATGTGTTCCCATGGACCTATGCTGATTTGAAAGGTTATGATAAAACAATATTCTAGCACATCATTCCTTTGAGAGAAGAAGAAAAACCCGTCAAGAAAAAAAAAAGGATGATGAACCCTAAACTGAAACCTATGGTAAAGATTGAATTGGAGAAATTAAAGAAGGTCGGAATAATTTATCCCATTAGAAATTTCAACTGGCTTTCAAATCCTTTGATTGTAAGAAAAATGACTGGGGAAATCCGGATGTCTGTCGATTTCAGAGATCTTTTTTTTTTTAACAGAAACGATTGGGATTTTATATATTAAAAATGAGTAAAAGTTTCCACAAAATACATATGGAAGAGTAGTGGAATATCTTCTCTTCGCCTAAAAAACTAACTGTCTATTGAATACTAAAGATGTTGGTACAACCAGTCCAAAGGGAACTGCTATTTTTCCATGTGAAAATGGCTACAAAAATGTGCAAAACTAATAAAAATTTGCAATTCATTGAAAAACATGACTAATTATTTTGGAAAAATGTTGGATCCTCCTAAGGATCTGTTGGAAGTGTCGTTGGATTCGCCTCTAGATGATGAATTCCTTCAATTGGATTTAGCCAGACAGGAACTAACGCTAGCATAAGAGGAGCCAAGGGGTGTTCACTGCTTGCAGCTAAATGGAAGGTTGAAGGGAGCCTTAACCCAACCGAGTCATTAGAATTCACTGGTTGTTGAGGATGATTTAAAGGATTTTCCAATTTTTGTGCAATTACTCTAATTTCCTTCTATTTCTGTTGATTCCTTGAAGAGAAATTGCAAGTTCATGATTGTGCCAAAGTTCTTGTTGGTGCAATTGAGCCTGCATATTATCCAATTCATCTCGCAACCCCTAGTTTTCCCGTTGAAATTATCTAAGCCTAGAGTATGTTCGCTCTTCCACACGCCTGACATCAACACGCAATGAGATGAATTTCTCCTTCAGTTCCTCCGAGACAAACATTGGGCAGGAGCAAGGAGCTCTGGATCTTTGCCACATGTTGGCGGGATGGAATATAATTGGGCTGATCTGAAAATCATTGTTGAAGTGAAGAATGTAGACGGGATAAGCAGGGTAAGAAAGTAGACCATGATCCAATATGAGTGCCCTGTGTTTCATTGTAGTGGCGTTGAGAGAAAGAAGGATAAGCCACAATTATGAGGGAGGAAGTATTGGCATACACTTGATGGAACAAGGAACTAGAACTTCCCACAAGCCGACTGGAGTTCACAGAGGGATGGGTGAGGGATGTGACGCCATGGTCGTAAGGAAGGGAATCATAGAGTACGAGTGAAGCATCGTCGGTTTAATAGGGAGGATAGGAAGCTGAGGGGGTGGCATGGGGAGGAGTAACGGGAGAACATTGTTAGGAGGAATGGGAGAACATG
>SNQJ01S0006360.1:38022-56149 GCA_010110895.2 Picea sitchensis
ATTTTAAAATTTTATATTAATAATCATTTATAAAATATTATAAAATATATTTTGATTTTAATTTAAATAATTACTTTTATATTTATGAATTTAAAAAATAAATGAAAATTATTTAAAAATATATTTAAATTTTGTTATATTTATGTTTTAGATAAACATTCTAATTAAATTAATTTTTAAAAATATATATCAATAGGGAGTTTTCTCTCTCTTGCGTGTGTATGTGTGTGGTATACCTGACTAAGTATAAGAATTTACTTGTTTTTCATCCATGCATCAAAATGAATAATAAATTAAAATATAAATGGTGAATAATGTTGAAGATAAGATAAAGGGATTTTAATGGATTATCTTGTGGTAACTCCCATTTATTAGCAACTCATATGATCGATTCCATACAAAATATATTTTTATTATCGATGATATTGTTGTTTGGTAAAGTAGTTGAGTTAGTTGAGTCCTGCACTTTGAATGGTGAGAGTTTAGAAGATAAAAGCATGATTTACTGATGCTCCGCATTGGTCTTTGAATGGAATGACTTTAGAAGGGTTTTGGATGCAGGTCGAGGAAGAACTATTTGATTATTATTGAGATCCTTTGGAGGGACGTTAAGAGATATTTATGGATTAAAATCCAAAGGAAAGGGGTTGAATTTTTGCAATGAGGAAAAGGTTTTGGAGACCATGGGGGACACCTTTTTCATGGAGAAGTCTGCCAAAGACATTGCAAAATTTGATAAATTGGATAAACTGACACATTGTGGAAGCTTAGATAGGATCTTTAAAGGCACTAGTATGGGTGGGAGTCCACATGGAAATAAATCTAATGTATGATTGAATGGTGGGATTTTCAAGGAAACGGATCATAATGGATTAGTTAACAAGGATCTAAGCTAGATTTAAAAAGCAACGATTTTTGGAGAGGAGAGCCAATTTAGAGTTGGAGTTTCTTTCAGAACCCAACTAATTTGGAAACCCTATTAGTCAAAAAGGGTTTTTTGTGGGGTTTGGGATTTGTAGGTAAAGGTATGGATTTGAAAGCATTAAGGGGGGAGAATAAGGTGGAAATACATGAACATGGTCTATATATAAGGCTCCCTATTATAGCATTTTTTTCCACAATTCATGCATTATGCTTTGATGGCCTTCCATTTCCCGCTGCAGACTTAATTCCCCTATTTTACTCATCCAAAGTAAAAGAATTCAAAACTTGTGTTCATATACACAGGCTACAGTTAGACAACTTGTGTATACATAGGTTTCTCCATTACAAACTACGTACATCGGATTTTGTGCTCCAAAAAAAAATGAGTTTTCCATGCCAAGTCACGGGATCCATGATCCTTGACCTTCCATATACTGGAAACGCTCTAATTTGACTCTTCAATTCCATTGGGAGACTATAATTTGAACCATATACAAACCTTCAAGATACTTTTGGCTGAGAGAAAATATACTTTGGAGAAATTTCACTTCATATTGAGTATGCATCCCTTTGTCCTTTAAGTTTGAACTTCTCTTATGTTCAACCCCCAAGCTCTCCCTATATTATGAAGGAGGAACCCATTGACTCCTAAAACTTGCGAGATTTCCTTTGTGGAGTGTTATCACTGAAAAAACATCCGCAACATTGCACACAATGGTTGAAGAAACACATCAATGCGATTAGCAATTAGTCCACCTACAACACCAAAATCCATTAAAAGGAAAAAAACTATATAATTGGGTCAAAAATTAAAGTGCGCAGATTCACCAAAGGAAGCATGTGTATAGTGCACATAATGTGCAAGCTAACATAGGCCTCAACGTGCACTGTGTGCAAAATGCATGACTGACTACGAAAAAACCGCACACTTCTATGAACGTCACATTTATGGATCTTGTCGACCCCTCAACCACTTCTAGTCCAACCCCCAAAATGATTTGACACTCATAACTGAGTGAAATCTAGCTCGAAGACTGGTCAAGGGCAAGAGGGGCCCTAAAAGGCCCCTTGTTCATAGTATGAACCAATTACATTTTTCCATGAATGGATGCTATAAATAATATCTTTGGGTGTGCTAAGAAACCAATATCTTCAAGGAATCATTATGTTGCAAGAATTCTTCTTTGAGAATCCTCTTTTCTCTTTTAAGCATTCAAGCACCATTGCCATTGGCCATTCCATTCACCTCTTGAGGGAATAGGCATTGTTTTTATTCACCATTTTTCATTTCTTCTATTGTAAGGAGAGAAGACCTCTCAATTAAGGAACTCAAGAGCCCTCCCAAGGAGGAAGAGGGGAATCATAAGTCCCTGCCTTTCTCTATGATGTTTTTCCTACTACTCTATTGATCCATTGGTAGCAATATGTTGGTCATTTTTTGATTTTCATGGTTCTAAGTTTCTCAAGATTTCTAACATTTATTTCTTAGTTGTTTTATTTTAATTTCTTTGTTTTCATATGTGTTTGGTTTATCTAATCCAATCACAAACTTTTGTCTTGTTTAGAAGGCCTATCTAAACATGCAAGTGTTGTTGTTTTTCTCACCCAAGTGACAAAACCAACACAACATGGAGGATTGAAGTGGTGACGACCTAGGTGGAGGGACTTAGTTTCTCGATTCTGAAGAGTGTCGATACATAAGTTTGTCACATATGTACTTTTGTTGATAACATTAATAGAAATACTTCTTTCTCATCCAATTATATGTTGCAACTACTTGTATTATTTTCCATGGGTAAATTTGTTATGCATGTTAATGGATTATGCTAGTTTATATGCTAACATTTTATATATTTTCCATATGATTGCATATCTTGGATGTTGATGACAAGTTGTAGATATCAAGCATTGGATTGTGAGCTCGACAATGGTTTCCTATAGATGTCTAGAAGTGGTAGGCTTCTAGCCTTTATTTTATTGGAATTTCCATTTGTCTAGCATAATTGATATTAGAATTGATTTATGGGTGTCATTCCATCTTTTGTGGTTTTACCTCAAGCCACAGAGAGTTAATTCCTCATAAAAGAATTGGCAACTCTGTTGTGGATTTTTTCTCCCTTTTGGGGTTATTTGTTGATTTTTATCCTTTATTGCTCTTTGTTTTCCCAATTTTATGTGTCACATGTTGATTGACAACCTCTACATTGCTTTATATTTGAGTTTTTTGGCCTAATCCTTACCGAGGAAATGTCTTTCTCAGCATACACATGTTTTCCCTTGAAAATCACATATATACACTTGTTGGTTGTGTTTAGGGTGCATACACCCTTTTCTAAGTATTTTTGGCTCAATTTGATGTTTGATTGGTGAGTTTTGTGGCTTGTTGAGACTTCTTGGGTCATTGTCTTGTTTGTTGAGTGCTTGGACAATGATAGGAAGTTGTGTCATTGTTGAATTTTTTTGGAAAACTCACTTCTTGTCATTTTTGTCCTTGCATTTTGGTCTGACTAGTCTCTTCTTGGTGTCCTTCTTGGCTTGTTTTATTGTTCTTGCAGTAGGGTCTGTTTGAGAGGTTGTTTATTCAATATTTTCATTTTCATTTCATTATATTGAAAATACAAAAAAATATGTTTTTTTTTTTACATTTCCCTTAAAGCATTTGCACTTCTATTTAGATTGCATTGGTATTGACATTTTACAAAATATTGAATTTCATTTAAATTGAAGGAGATGGCATCTTGTGCACAACATTTAGAAGCATACCATTTCTTTGAAAAACAGGACTAGTACTTTGCAGTGTTTTTACATGTGTTCTTTTTATATGTTGAGTCATAAGACCATTAGTTTCACGACCACACCTCTTGAGTAAGCAAAAGCCACTAAAATTAATGCTCAATAATTAAAATTACTAATATGAGAACCTCTCATTCAAAGATCATGAATGTGCTAGAGGGCAAGCTAACACTATGTGAAACCAATATATACCATCCACTATTGTGAAGACTTCTGACACCTGAAGTCCCGAGTAAGTGCCTATCGAACTAGCACAAGGTCACAACCCGCGGTTACATGGGTTGGGAATTGAGAGAAAAGGCCTAAGGCCTAAAATTGTTACAGAGCTGAGAAGAACTCGGAAAATTCATGAAATCTGAATGTTTTCTTGACTCAGATTTGTTTATGAATGCTGTGGAATTTGTTAAGGAATGATGTCCTAACAAATTTTGGTTGTCTGCACGTGTGTTTGCAGAAGTTTAGTGAGTGCCAGAACCATTTAGAGTTGCCACTGAGTGCGAAGAAATGGAGGAGACAGAAAATGCTTCCAGTTGAGAAAATGAAGCTAAAGGGATGGATGTTCATTTGGGATTTGAAGGATCGAACTCCAATGGACATGGAGAGGAGATACATAAGGAAGGAAGCATGATGAAAATCATTGAAAGATTGTAGAAAGATGCCCAAACATGAGAATTCAACATAAAGTTGCTAAAGAGTTTGGAAAGAATTGAAAATAAATTGGAAAAGGAGAGTGACTCCAACAAATCAGGGAGTCATGGGACCCCTGAGAGGAAAATAATATCAAGGAGTGTTAGGAGGCATTGACGTTTCTCCCCAAATAATTCCAGTAAGGAAGCACACAGTAGTTGAATCCCATATCCTACTAGAAATCATAGGAGATCAAGAGTGGATGAACTGAAGGGCGAAATGAACTATGATCACTAGATACCTACTGTATGTAGTCAGGGTTGATCTCTATTAGTGTCAGTTGTTCTGCTATCTCTGGGGTGTCCAATAATGGTGGGAAATACGGTCGAAGGATATCCATGTTGAACACTGGGTGCAAGCCAAGGAAAGGAGGAATGTTGAGATCGAAAGAATTATCACCCATATCCTTGGTGATGGTGTACAGTGCATAACATAGTGGGTGAAGCTTCCGATGGGGTCTTGTAAGGCGCTCTTTCTACATGTGCAACCAAACTTTTTCGCCCACCTGAAACTTATGTGGCACCCGATGTTGATCATGGCATTGCTTGTACATGTCATTGGACTTCTATAGGATATCCTGAACCTCTTGGAAGATGTTTTGGATCCGCTCAATGAACCGAGTGGCTTTGTCAACTTCATTTGGAGCAGGAGATGATTCGGTCGAGGTGACTGCAAGGGGTAGTGCAACATTTATGGGAGCCAATGGTTGGAATCCTAACCCCACCTGAAAGGGGCTATGGTCAGTTGAGATATCCAGGGCTCGGTTGTAGCTATGTTGAACATAGGGGAGACTCTCATCCCATGTGCGAGGGTACTTGGAATTAAACATGTGAAGGATATGCACGATCATTCGATTTACAACCTCGGTTTAGCCATCTATCTCGGGGTAGAAGGTCGTGCAGGATTTGGTGAGCTTGGTGTCCAGCAATGACTAGAGGCTTGACCAGAATGTGATAAGAAATTGACTATCCTGATATGAGACAATGGTTTTTTGGATTCCAAAATGTACCCAGACTCATTCAAAGAAGATCTTGGTAGTGGCCTCTATTGTGATGCTCTTCTTGCAAGCGGCCAGAATCGCCATTTTAGAAAAGCAATCCACAACCACAAAATCATAGTCATTGCTCGGCTTGGTGGACGGACGGGAGGCCTAACATGTATTCCATTGAGATGGATTCCCATGGCCTATCAGGAGTAGGAAGAGGGGTGTAGAGGCCTTGTTTCTTAGTGGTAGTTTTGGAAATCACGTAGGAAGTGCATGACTTGATATACTTGTTAACCTCCTATCGAAGTTTCAACCAATAGAAATGTTTATACAACATTTCCACTTTATTTTCGATGCCGAAGTGTACTGACAACCGACTGTAGTGGGATTCCCAGATCGTCTTCGCTCGCTTGCTTGACGGAATGAAAATATGGCCCTAACTGCACAACAACCTATCCTGAAGATGGAAATTAGCGACAACTAGGTTTGTACCGAACATTTGGTAGGTGGTGGTGAAGTTTGGGTTTGTCTCATAGAGTTAGGGTCATCCAGAGGTATCATGGCCACAATATTCTAGCATCATGGTGAGTGTCATGACTGACAGTCTCATGAGGCAATCAACGACGTGATTGGTGCTTCCCATGTTATACTTGATGTTGAGATGGAATTGCTGCAAGTATGTGGACCACCTCTGATGATGGTCATTCTACAATTTTCCCTTTGTCTACATGAACTGTAGTGGATTATGATCAATGTGTATGTCTGTCTCCTTCCCAAGAATGTAATGTCTCCACCGACAGTAGGATTTCACAATGGATTACATTTCTTTGTCGTAAGTAGGTTACTTACGGACAACATCTAATAGTGTCTCACTATGATAGGCCATGGGGTGGTTGTGCTAAGTGAGAACGACGGCCACAACATAGTCTGAAGCATCTGTCCCAATCTCAAAGGGTTGTTGCAGGTCCGGTAGTGAAAGTACTGGGGATGAGCACAAGCACTGCTTCAAATCATCGAACATTTATTTTTGGGACTGGACCCAAATTTTTTTTCCTTACCACCACCCTTGGTTACTTGGTTAAGGGCCCATGCCCATGTGCACCTTGTGGATCATTTCTTGGATTTGTCGCTCGATCTCCTCATTCTATAATGGAGAGCGGCGATAGACTGGCCCATTGGGTAATGGTGCGTTTGGGGTCAAATTGAAGGGGTGTTTGACCTAACAGTGCAGAGGTACCCCTGTAGATGAGGAGAAGATATCTGAGTATTCTTCCATGACCTTATCCACTTGCTTATGTTGTGTAGAGACGTAAGTTGCGGAGACCGTGGATTTGGCTGCAATATTTCGCTCATTCTGAGAGTGAATCAAGAAGAAGAAAAAATTCCCTGTCTTGGAGATGACCTTTCTGCATTGCTTGGTAGAGATCAAGGAAATAGCACTAGGTGGGACTGGCTCACGTATCCTGCATAATTTCTTGCTCAAATTAATAATAACAATGTGAGGCCTAGACTCATATACAACATGATGTTTCCATAAATATGGTTGGACCAAAATAACATTACAAACTTTGAGAGGGGAAACATCACACAATACCTCATCTTTGAAGGGCTTGTTGTCATATGACATGCAACATTGTTGGCTGATGCAAATGTCTCTTCCTTGGAAGAGCAATCTGATGCTATAGGGTTGCGGGTGTGGCATTGTCGACTAGGATAGTCTCTTGACAACTTCTGCCGAGATGAGGTTCTTCTGGCTACTTCTATCAACAATGAAGTGCATTGGGGTACCCTTCACCCACATCTCTGAATGAAAGAGGTGCTCGCCTTCCTCTAGCTCGTCTGGTTCACCGGGCTGGAGCTTGGTGGTATAAATGGTAGAACTAGGTTTTGTGTCTACGATCCATGTCCCCCTTTCTAGTTTTGACTCAGAGTCGAAACCCGCATCTGATTCAAAGGCTTTCACCTCAGCCACCAATGACTGCTTCGAGCGAAAATCAAAAGTGTTATGCTAGGGGCTCTTATGGAAGTCGCACCACTTCTGGATATATTTGTTTGTCTTTCTGGTGTCCTTCTTTTCTTGTGGCCTAGACTGGTTGTCCAAAGGTTGTCTGTATTTTCCCTGACCTTTGTTATGTGGGTTGGGGCCGCCCTTTCCTGGATTTTTTTGTGTGGGGTTCCCAGGCCCAAATTGTTGTGTCTTTTGTTTGAGCTTCTGCTCGATTTTGATTGCATATCGGTAGGCTGCACCCAAGGATGAGATGTCCAAAAACTCTATTTCATCCTGGATGTATCTATGTAGACCGTCGTGATACTTGAGCACCATATGTGGCTTAGAATATTTGATACCCAACTTGGTGCGCAAGGTATGGAAGATATTTGTGAACTCGGGCATCACTTGGTCTCTTTCTTGCCGCAATGTGGTCCATTTTGTGTACAGGTTGTCATAACTTCCAACGGGTTAGTATTGTTCCTTAATAGAATCCTTGAAGGATGCCCAGGTGATTTTGTCTGTAAATAATGATGGTTCCTTTGTTTCATTTTTCTTGCAGAAATTTTCCCACCAATCTTTGACATGGAGATGACTTTGAGGAGCCAAAAAGTAATATTTTCTCTATTCGAGAAGTTATGGATAGAGAAATACCCTTCTAGCAAATTCAACCATTTGTCTACCGTATATGTGTCTATTTGAAAATTCAAATATAGGAATATTGAAGTTGATTTTTACCTTGAAGGTGTTAGCACCAGAAGTCACCCTCCGATTGCGGAGAGGGTAAGTCCAGTACCCATCAGATATTTATGTCACGGGTTGGTTTAAAGGGGGTCAAATGCATGCAGACTCAAAATTTGAATGATGTTCAACAACAGACTGGACAGGAAATGCAAAGGGAAGTGAGGGCCACATTAACTTCAGTCAGGAAATTGAGTTAAAGAGAGAGCAGAGGGAAGACTTAGTGAGAAAGGTGAACGAGACAGCTATGGGCATCCAACATTCCAGCAGCTCGGAGATGAAAAACTCGAACTCCAGAGCAATCTGGAGCTTAGGTTTCAAACACTGAAATGTGTTTACTAGGGACACAGTCACATCAACAGAATCATCAAACCTCCATCATCCTGCCATGGCGACAACTCAATTGGATCCTCCATGCCCAAGCCATCCAATGTGACAGGGAAAAGGAAACACATGGAAATGAATGAAGTTGATCATGATACCACCATAATCAAACATGCATCATAGCAGCATAACAATCCTTGGCTGGATCCTCCATACCCGAGTGTTTCAAATAATGTTTACAGACAAAATGGAAAGAAATATGAAGCTGACTTCTATTAACATGAAAGTCTCAAATAGATTACATAACCAAAGAAAAACTCTATCATCACAAGCATTACAAAAATGGGAGCTCTGTTCAACCAAAAAAAACCTTTACAAAATCGCAGAACTCCATATGTATACTCAAAAAAATTCACCATCCTTAGCAGAGGCGTGCTCGAGCCACTGCATTCAAGGCTCAACGCTTGCGTCTTCTTATGTTAGTTTGCACATGCATTCTTCTATTAGACACGAGATTAGATCAATATGGGCTTGCAGGAAAAACCGCTCACAGGGGTACCATGGGCTGACAACTCTGTTTTTCACGATCGGCTCCTTCATCCTTTCCACTTATGGGGTGAGGCAAGGTTTCAACCACCTCCCCCATTTTCATTAACTACTTTCATCAAGATCGGGACGAGGCTTGACACCCATGAATGTTCCATGCGAGCTCATGATTTCTTCGAGTCGATCATGACACCTCGAGACCACGCAAATCTTTTTCTGTGACCAATGTGGGCACTTTCGGCCTTTGGCGCAACTCACGTGAACTCTGCACCTTTACCTACATGCGACCTCGGGCCATGACCCAACACCTATATCCACAGGCGCTTCGAGATTTCACCTTTCAGGAGTCTCCACTCCACTTGATTCCAAATATACTGATGCCCGAAAACCTGAAGTGGCCCTCATCAAATCGACGGTCAGATCTGTTACGCATCTGACAACCGTGATTGATTTCCAGGAAATACCAAATTCCATCCGCTCTACGCTACGGGCACCAAAATTTCCTCCTCGAACCGCTTCCATATGACCTCTAGCCGTGACCCTAGGCCCACTCTTCGAGCGCTTCGTGATTTCACATTTCTTGAGTTTGTGTTGCACGAAACTTGCACATTGACCCCAACGAAACTTCCATTCGCAAAACCCTGAATTGGAGCTTAGCGAGCACTAGCTCTTCTCCGATATGAACTTTTCTATGACCCGGGGATCTATTCTTGAATGTTTTTGAGACTTCGCTTATCAGTGAAATGGGGCGTTTCTTCTTGCAAAACCTTCGATTCGCGAAACTGTGATTTCAGGATTTCGCGTTTCGCGAACTTGCGTCACGCTCTACGCTGAAATCTCTGACTCGCAAAATCGCGATTTCTCTTATCTACTGCCATTTTCCCCTCTGGTTTGGATGACCAAGATATTCTTCACATTTCAGGACACAGGGCTTCACGCCTTCCCCACTTCAAAACTCCCGAAGTGGCATTCTCCGTTGTCCCGATATGTGCGTGCCTTAGCACAACGCACCCCGACTTTGGGTGAAACACATTGTGGGTTTTTTAAGCCCCCTTCTTTTGCATTTGGTCACCCAAGGGCCAAATCCTAAGGGAAAACACCCCCCTGCAAGAATATGTGATAACATTAGAATCCATGGGGGATAAAGTCCTCCCTGCGAGGCTCTAATATCTTTTTTTGCAGTTCTTGTCGCCTTCTGTTGGGCTATGGGGTCAAGCTCAAAACATCTTGCTGAGGAATATAGGCTGATAAGTAAAAACAAAAATAAACACACATTCTCCAAGGATATTATTTATGTATAGTCCTAAACTACTTGATTTTTACATGGTGCTAGGTGAAAGCAAATTTCCACCATAGCCATTCAAGTAACTTCCTGACTGGAAGCTCTTTTACTTTGTCAGTGATCAATAGAAGATAATGCAACTGTGACAGCAGAAGGGTTACATTCTTCATCTTTCCTATTAATGATGAGGTCAAGATAAAGTTGTGTGGCTTCAAAACATGAAGGAAATACAACTCCATCTATTCCTTCACAGGCTCATAGGACAAGCGACAAACTCTAGAAAATTTATAACAGGAAGCCTTCTTTGCTACACCACTGCTCATATGTTGATGGATTTCTCTGGCAAGCTCAAGTGGGTGAGTAGTCAATGCAGGCTAACTGGTCCCAAGCGATAATTTATCACTGATAGGCTCATGAAAGGAGATAAAATTCCCCTCCGCCTCTAAGATCTCTTTTTCTTCATAGCTCTCCCAAGGGCCAGAGTCATAATCATCATACACAAGATCAATGGAAGAGCTCTGCTCTTCAATCTGCTACTCAGTGATTTTTGCAAGCCAAGGATGACTGATTTCCTCATGATATTTTTCTTTAGTGAATGGAGGATGGGGCTTTGCTGTATGTTCTTGTAAATCTTGCATATCCAGCTCAGAATCTGATTCATAGTTATCATACATAGGATGGATTCTCCCCGAGTCATCAAAATATGGTGCAGGGATCTGCTGCTCTTCATTAGAATACACGACTATTTCTTCATTTAAATCTGAGACAATAGGCACATTAGGGGCATAATATGTTGCCTCCATGGCTATGCAATCCTCAACATCACCATCATGAGCAGGGCCACCAAGAACATCTTCTCCTAGGACTGAAACATCCTCTGCATTTCCTTCAAAAAGGCAGCAATCAAGATCTTCCTTAAGCTCCTCTAACTCTACAGAAAGATATTTTACCAGCTCCATTTGGCCACCCAAATCATCTTTTTCCTCCTCATGGTCCTCATCCTCATGGCCTTCATTAGACACAACCATATCTTGATCACTGTCTTCATACTCCTCACAACAATTATGACAAATAAACTCAGAGGAATAAAATCTTTGACAGTGCCTATTGAAAGCTGCATGAAACTTCTCCAGGGAGGAGATGCTAGCAGGGGGCAAGGAGTGATACCACTTATGAGCATATCCTCCTAGTGAGAACATGAAAATATTTAATAATACATCCTCATGATGTATTTTCCACTGGTGCATGAGTTCTTGAAACTCACGGAGATGTTGAGCAGGGTTGTCCTCTTTATGCTCTTTGAATATGGGGAAAAAATCAACACACTCATCGACAGTAGGAAAAAAATTAGGAAAACCAGGAACAGTAGAAAAATTAAAAGGAGAAAACCTTCAAGCCAAAATTTTGTCCATTTCGAACCAATGGAGTCGTCAATCGATCCTTCAACCATGGAGTCGATAGGTGAATGATTTGCAGAATGAGTTTGTCTGGTCTTTGTTCACCATCAAAGACAAAATCAGATCGTTGTGTTCTCCCAAGGGCTACCAGGTGTAGCCAAAAGCATCCACACTAAAACAGTGGAGTTGCCTTAGTGGAGTCACCAGGTGCATAACTGCAATATTTGATGTACTAAGTTATGATGCACCTTCAGAACCAATAATCTTTGTCGTTCAATCCTCGGGAAAATCTTCAATTCGTCCTCGACAATGACACCAGAAATGTTAGCACCAGAAGTCACGCTATGATTGCAGAGAGGGTAAGCCCAGTATCCATCAGAGTTTTATGTCATAGGTTGGTTTAAAGGGGTCAAATAAGCACATAATCAGAATTTGAATGATGTTCAACACATGACTCAATAGGAAATGCACAGGGAAGTGAGGGACACATTAACTTCAGTCAAGAAATTGAGTTAAAGTGAGAGTAAAGGGAAGACTTAGTGAGAAAGGTGAATGAGACTGCTATGGGAATCCAACCATCCAACAACTTGAAGATGAAAAACTCGAACTCGAGAGAAATCTGGAGCTCAGGTTTCAAACACTGAAATATGTTTACTAGGGACACAATCACAGCAACATAATGATCAAACCTCCATCATCCTGCTAGGGCGACAACTCGACTGGATCCTCCATGCCCGAGACATCCAGTGTGAGAGGGAAAAAACAACACATGGAAATTAATGAAACTGATTACAATACCGCCATGATCAAACCTACATCATAGCAGCATAACAATCCTCGGCTGGATCCTCCATACCCAAGTGTTTCAAACAATTTTTACAGAAAAAAATGGAAAGAAATAGGAAATTGACTTCTATTAACATGAAAGTCTCAAATCGATTACATAACCATAGAACATCTCTAGCATCACAAGAATTACAAAAATATGAGCTCTGCTCAACCAAAAAGAACCTTTACAAAATCCCATAACTCCACATATATACTCAAAAAAAATCACCATCCTCAGCAGAGGCATGCTTAAGCCGCTGCATTCAAGGCTCGACGTCTACGTATTCTTCTGTCATTCTGCACATGCATTCTTTTGTCAAACGTGATCTCATATCAGTATGGGCTTGCAGGAAAAACCGCCTGCAGGGGTACCACAGGCTGACAACTCTATTTTCCATGGTTGGCTCCTTCATACTTTCCACTTATGGGGTGAGGCGAGGTTTCAACCAACTCCCTCATTTTCATTAACTACTTTCATCAGGATCGGGATGAGGCATGACACCCGTGAATGTTCCAGGTGAGCTTAGGACTTCTTCAAGTCAATCTTGGCGCCTTGAGGCCACGCAGATATTTTTCTGTGACCAACACGGGCGCTTTCGGCCTTTGGCGTAGTTCATGTGAACTCTGCAACTTTACCTGCATGTGACCTCAGGCCATGACCCAACACCTATCTCCACAGGAGCTTCAGGATTTTTCCTTTACAGAATCTCCACTCCACTTGATTCCAAATATCCTGATGTCCAAAAAACACGAAGTGGCCCTCATCAGATTGACGGTCAGATCTGTTATGCATCCGACAACCGTGATTTCTTTCTGGGAAATCTCAAATGCCAGCCGCTCTTGCTACGAGTGCCAACCTTTCCTCCTAGACCTACTTCCATATGACCTCGGGCCGTGACCCTGGGACCACTCTTCAACTGCTTCACGATTTCACGTTTCGAGATTTCACGCTGCGCGAAACTTGAACATTCCCCCCAACGAAACTCTGATTCGTGAAATCGTGAACTAGACCTTAGCGAGCGCTAACTCTTCTCCGATATGAACTTCACTATGACCTGGGGATCTGTCCCTGAATGTTTTCGGGACTTTGTTTCTTGAGGAAATGTGGTGTTGCTTCCTACAAAACCTCTGATCCGTGAAACCGCTATTTCGGGATTTCGCGTTTCGCAAACTTGCGTCGTGTTCCATGCTGAAATATCTGACTCACAAAATCAAGATTTCACTTATCTGTTGCCATTTTCCCCTCTGGTTTGGACGACCCAGATCTTCTTCACATTTCGGGACACGGGGCTTTGCGCCTTCCTCACTTCAAAATTATTGAAGTGGCATTCTTTGTTGTCCCGATATGTGGATGAAAAATGTTGTGGGTTTTTTAAGCTCCCTTCTTTCTCATTTGGTGACCCAAGGGCCATCACCTAAGGGAAAACACCCCCTTGCAAGAATATGTGATAACAGAAGGGGCTGGTGCCTCCGTTTTAGGAAGATGCATCACCTGTTGGTAGTCGCCGAAGGATTTGCGCAAAACTATCCATCATTCCATTTATTTATTGCGTGAGGGATTCCTCAGGAACAATTTTGAAGGGATCTCCTATCTGTTTGCCTTTCTTTTCTTCTGCCATGAGAGGTCATTTGGGAATGTGAGAGCTTTTTTCCTCAAGAGAAACAAGCTCGAGACCCAATTCTTTGTACCTTGACCTCGTTGGGGGCATGCATTAAGAATGACAAGGAGAAGACCGCTTTGATACCACTGATCTGGAATATATTTATAAAACTAAATGAATACATATTATTATCAAAATATTCTTAAAACAGAATAACAGATATACAGTAAAATTGGTTTCTATTCAATAAGGAAATAAGCTGAAACTATAAAATGTAGTAGAAACAAGCTTGCTAGAATGGTGGTGGCTTATCTTTAAGAAGAGATGTGATGATTGTGCTCATTCACAATAATATGATTACAATGAGGCTCTGAAGGCATTTTTACAATAAAAAAGAATGTCAAAAAACCTATACATCCAAAAAACCTAACCCTAGGAGATGAAATGCCAAAAGTCATGTGGGCCCCGTTTGGGTAAGTTAGTACATCAACTTCCTGAGGTTGTAACTTTGGCATACGATCTTCATTTTAGGCACACTATATCCCATTGGAAAGATCGATAACTGGCTCATTATAACTTTGGTGAGCCCTAAAAAACGTTGTTTAGGGCCTCAAAACGACCCCGCAAGTCAGGGACCCAAAAACTAGGGAAAACATTTCTAAACTGGAAAATCGCCAAAATGAGCCAGTTGGAATAGGTGGGAGACCACCAACATCCATATGGATCATAATCAGACTAAGGAGGGGAGAAAATTATGTGGAAAATCTGAGGATTTCAGTCCTATAGAAAAGAAGGAACCCTCCCTGAGAAAATAGAGTGAGATTTGAAAACATGGATAATCCGCAAAGACCAAGGGTTCCCAGGAAGCCTACTCCCAATGCGGTTATTTTCAATGATGTGTATGATGAGAAAATAGTTGAGAAAGAGAACTACTACTCACCTGATGAAAGTCTTGAAAATGTGCATATGGATGGATGCGAGACGTCCCTATATATATTTGAAGAAAGTGACAACGACCCCAACTCACAATAAAATGTTTCCCAGACACGAGGATTTGTAAATAGATCCAAGAATAAGAATGACACCGAAAAAGAAAACAAAAAATATAGAGAAAAAAACAAATGAGAAAATGGAAAATGAGAAAGTGACAGATAGGGTTTGAAGTAAAAGGAAACAACTGACGTCAAAATCCACTTAGATGACATACAATGTCGTAGAGGACTTAAGTAAATTAAAGATAACTCTACCTTTTACAGAAGTGGTGAAGATTCTCCAACAAAGAGAAAAAAATTTGAAATTGTTGGAAGATCCATCTAAAAAAGCAGAATTTGTTGTTACCAGTCCAAAACAAAGCCAGAACCAGTCAACTTCCAAGCTCAGAGGTAAAATTCCTTCCTTTTACATTTCAATTGAAAATCATGATGTTACACTACATAATTGTTTAGTTGAAACTAGCGCGACAAATAATATCATGCCACTGGTGGTCATGGAGGCATTGGGCATGAGTTGCACCAAGTATTGCGAAACTGGTGAAAGTGTATATGCAATTGATTCTAGAAAAGTGTCATCTTATGGAGAAATCAAGGACTTTTATACTTGGATCACGACAACCCCCATATTATTACAGTTTTCAATATTATTGTGGTATACCTTCCTCCAGCATTTGGAGATTTTCTCAGAAGAGATTGGACATCCATGATCGGGGGATATATAATGAATGATGGAAGCTGCATGATGCTTCCAGGAAAAGAAGGAGAAATGATTAAGGTGCCCTGTGAACCCAAGAAACCCTTCTCTTTCAAGAAGAAGGGTAATGAATTAATGGAAGACTATATAGATGTCAGGATTGGAAACTATGTTTTACTAGACATGGAACATAATGAAATCCTAGATCAAGTTCAAGATACGGAGAATCAATAATGTTTGTTTGGAGGCTATTGGAGGATGTCATTCGATGGAGCTTGGTCAAACTCTAGGAGTGGAGTTGTAATTGTTCTTATGAGTCCAAGTAAGATTGTGCATCCACATGCTATTAGACTAGAATTTTCATGTACTAATAATGAGTAAAAATATGAAGCCCTAATTCAGGGGATGATCCTTACACAAGAAATGAAAATATAACATCTAATTGTAATTGGCGACTCCGATTTGGTGATTAATCAAGTCACCCAGAGGTATAAAATCAGTAAGGAAAGACTTAATTTATATTTCAAAAGAGTTAATGAATTGATGGAATCCTTCAGTTCTTTCAACATTTCTTTCATTCCAAGGGACAAGAATCATTGGCCTTGGCGGCCTCATTGTCAAACCTAGACGATATACACAGAAAAATGTCTTTTCAAGTAGAAAGAGCATTCCGACCTTCTGTTCCTGATAACATGGAATATTTGCAAGTGTTTGAGAATGACGAACAACTGGAATTTTTTTTGTTGAATGATGATGATGATGAAGATGATCACATGTATGTTGTTCCTAAAGATTGTATACAATATGAGTATCTTTTTACAAAAGATGATCATGCTTAGAATATCCTAGAAGAAGTTTCAATTCAAAAAATGAAAGAAAAAAGAAAGGTCAATATTGGAACTGACAGTTTCCCGAAATATGTCAACTTGGGAGTTGATTGCACCACTGAAGAAGTTGATCAACATGTTGCATTGTTTAAAGAATACATTGATGTGTTCCCGTGGACCTATGCCGATTTGAAAGGTTATTATAAAACAATATTCCAACACATCATTCCTTTGAGAGAAGAAGAAAAACCTGTCAAGAAAAAAATAAGGATGATGAACCCTAAACTGAAACCTATGGTAAGGATTGAATTGGAGAAATTAAAGAAGGTCGAAATAATTTATCCCAATAGAAATTTCGACTGGCTTTCAAATCCTTTGATTGTAATAAAAAAGACTGGGGAAATCCGGATGTCTGTCGATTTCAGAGATATATATATTTTTTAAAGAAACGGTTGGGATTTTATATATTAAAAATGAGTAAAAATTTCCACAAAATACATATGGAAGAGTAGTGGAATATCTTCTCTTCTCCTGAAAAACTGACTGTCTATTGAATACTAAATATGCTGGTACAACCAGTCCAACGAGAACTGTTATTTTTCCATGTGAAATTGGCTACAAAAATGTGCAAAATTAACAAAATTTTGCAATTCATTGAAAAACATGACTAATTATTTTGGAAAAATGTTGGATCCTCCTAAGGATTTGTTGGAAGTGTCACTGGATTCGCCTCTAGATGATGAATTCCTTCAGTTGGATTTGGCCAGACAGGAACTAGCGCTAGCGCAGGAGGAGCCAAGGGGTGTTCACTGCTTGCAGCTAAATGGAAGGTTGAAGGGAGCCTTGACCCAACTGAGTCATTAGAATTCACTGGTTGTTGAGGATGATTTAAAGAATTTTCCAATTTTTGTGCACTTGCTCCAATTTCCTTCTATTTATGTTGATTCCTCGAAGAGAAATTGCAAGGTCATGATTGCGCCAAAGTTCTTGTTGGTGCAGTTGAACCTGCATATTAGCCAATTCATCTCGCAACCCCTGGTTTTCCTGTTGAAATTATCTAAGCCTAGAGTATGTTCACTCTTCCGCACGCCTAACATCCACACGCAATGAGATGAATTGCTCCTTCATTTCCTCCGAGATGAACATTGGGCAGGAGCAAGGAGCTCTGGATCTTCTCCACATGTTGGCGGCATGGCACATAATTAGGTTGGTCTGAAAATCATTGTTGAAGTGAAGAATGCAGACGGGATAAGCAGGGTAAGAAAGTAGACCATGATCCAATATGAGCACCTTGTGTTTCATTGTAGTGGCACTGAGAGAAACAAGGATAAGCCACAATTGTGAGGGAGGAAGTATTGACATACACTTGATGGAACAAGGAACCAGAACTTCCTACAAGTCGAATGGAGTTCGCAGAGGGATGGGTGAGGGATGTGACGCCATGGTAGTAAGGAAGGGAATCATAGAGTATGAGTGAAGCATCATGGGTTTAATAGGGAGGATAGGAAGCTGAGGGGGT
>SNQJ01S0006360.1:59954-78782 GCA_010110895.2 Picea sitchensis
AGGGGGGAGGGGAGAAGAGGGGGAGGGTAGATATAAGTTAGAGTTCAAAAGGACTAGGGCCATGATTGTGAAGGGGAGACGACGAAACTAGTGTATGTTAAGGGAGCCAGGAATGCAAGTAAATTTGATTGATAAAGATTTGGCCCTATTCTAAGGATTTTATGTATTTAGCTAAATTGTCAGCTTCTATATTTTGATAACGGAGGATGTGAAAGTAATGGATTCTGGGAAAGATATGTTTCAAAGTATTAATTTGTGTGTGAAGACCACTGGAGGGATGAGTGGCAGTGGCTGAAAGTCCAAGGAGTTCCCCTATAACTATTTCAGAGTCTCCTATCACCATGAGGGATTGAATGCTTCTTGAGTGTGCAATTTGGAGACCCATGTACACTGCTAGATTTTCTTCTCTATTATTAGTGTTTTTTCCCAAACCCCCGGAAAAATATGCAATATTTTGTCCATTGGAGTCAAAGATGACTCCCCCTGCACTTGTTGCCCCTGGATTACCTATTGCAACTCCATCAAAGAATAGTAGTGAAGTGTGTTGTTGTATTTTCCATTAAGAAAATTAATTATTTCTGAGACAAAGTTGCCAGTATAGTATTTTGATTTATCGTTGTGGGGAAAAAGAGAGGGGCGTGGAAGATCATCCCAGAATGTATTTGATACAATCTTATTCACTATGTTCCAAAGTGCCTTCCATGTCATATCTGATTCCTTTGGTCGTGAAGACTTTAGAGACTAAACCACATACTTTAGCAAAAATTCTATGCAAAGGGGGAAGCTTTCACAAAAAATGGTTTGATTATGAGCAAGACAAAGTTCCCAACAAAAGAATTTGGGGACTTATCTCCAAAGGAGAGTGAATTGTTTCTTGTTTTTTAAGCTGCCAACATATCTTTGTTTCCAAGAGATGAAAAGTTCATTCCAGTTCTCAGGAATGGCGGTGGAGAGAGAGAGAGGGAGGTAAATGAGATTCCAAACTTGGGAAGAGAAGGGGCACACTAGGAAGATATGGGTAATGGAATCAGACACTTAAAGGCAAAAGGGGCAGCATGAGGGACCTTGTATATCATGTTCTAGATGGTTTCATGCTGTTAGAATTTTGCCATGAACCAACAACCAACAAAAATGTTTACTCTAGGAAGCAAGGGACCAGAACAAATTTCTTTCTAGATCTTGGAGGTTTGGGGTCCTTGGATTTTATATAGTAAGAATGTATACGAAACTTTGATAGAATTGTTTTTTGTACCCCAACTATGGGAGTCGGATAAGGAAAGATGGGAGGGAGTGCATCCAAAAAGGTTGTTGAAAAAGGTGGGAAGTAAAGGACTAAGATGTTCAAGGGTATTCAGAGGTTTTGAGTTTGTCCAATCCCCATCAAAGTTTCATTGGTATAAATACTCGAGGAGGAAGAGGCCCTATGAGTAGAACGGGTATTTTAGAGGGAGAAGAGAACCTAGACTATTCAAGGGTTCATGATCCAGGATACGATCATTCCAAACGTTTCTATGTGCTCTATTTCTGGGGGTCCATGAGATCTTTGATTTTATAAGAGGGGATGAATTTTTTAAGAATCACCAAATCAGAGAACTAGGAATAGGGGGAGTGGGGCCATCAAGACAGGGTAACCTTAAGGAGTTGAAGTGTTTGGCTAATAGAGTTGTTTTCCACAAGTATTTATTTTCTATGATTAGATGCCAAGCAAGTTTTTCTCCCAAAGAAGTGTTCATTAGTATTGGATCCTTGATACCAAGACCACCTTTGTTGAGGGGATGACAAACATTTCATTCCACATCACCTTCACTCACTTCCACATATGTTCCTGATTCCTCTCTCCATGTCATCTACATCCACGTAATCCAAATCCACTCATACAATCTCCTATTGGACGCTTGACCCTTAGTCTCCCACCACAACCATTCGGTTGATGACCTTTCCAACAAAGCCTTTCGGAAGTACAGATGGCAACTGATGAGTATAAACAAAATACGCTTAGCTTTTGAATCTATGTTACAAACAGAGAGTTAAGTCTCGATCCCAGATCGAGGAAGATTAGTTCTAGAATGCTTCAGATGTTCTGCCTCTTCCTCAATCGAATAGTGTGAATATATTCTTGTGCATCTAGATATCCTCTAGAGGCTTCAAACAGCTCGTGTGCATGCCAGTACTCAATACATAACTTTTTTCTTTCACTCCTAGTCTTTTTTCCAATCACAGTTCATACAACGCATGGATCAGTTCAGTCTTAGATACAATAGCAGTTTTTAGTTGATCAATTCTAGGATTTTGTTAGATTAAAGAAATGAGTGGTCTTCTATGTGTGATAAGAACTAATCTTGTTGATTAAGTCCAGTGTGAAGTATACATGTACTCCATGCAAATGCTTTAGTTAGGTGAATAATTGGTTCTACACCTAGTAGTCTAGAGTTAAGTCTCAATCCCAAGTGGACAAGGACCTCTGCAACTATGATAAATAGGTAGTCTTTGTATGTTTTAAGGGTTGGGAGTTTTTGGAAGGAAAGTAGAAGTAGCAGAAGAATTGGACCTGCTAAGTTAATTGTAAATTTTTCTACCTAGTGAATATGTGTTGATGACAGTTGTGTTCTCTTACTCAAATCCTTATGTGTTGATTCTCATCTTGAATGCAGATTTTGTGATATGTGCAATGTACATGTCCTTATTCTTTCAACTATTGTTTTAGTTTATCTTTTGTTGATTATGCAACCTGTTATACAACTATTGTTCAATGAAATATCCACTATTTTTGCAGCTTGTTGAATGATTTGCATCCATATGTTTGTCTAAGCCTTGAGATATTATTTTAGGTCTTAGTTTTTCAATTCTTCTGCTACTTCTACTTTCCTTCCAAAAACTCCCAATTCTTCTGCTACTTCTACTTCTACTTCTACTTTACCTTACATTGTTTATTGTTATTGGATGTGTTTTTCTTTTCATACCCTCAATTTTCATTTAATATCCATGCCATTAGAAAAGGAGAACCTACTTTTATACTGCATGGCCTGTCCAACCAGAGTACCACCTTTGAAAACCTATCCTTAAGTTGACCAACAAAACCAAATTATTAAAGAACAACCATTCCAAAACTGATAGGTGGCATAGATTTTCCCTTTAGCAGTCAGGTGCAGACCTTAGGACCAACATCTTTTGGTGCCATTGTCAGGGAATGAAGTGAAGAAATATATTTCCCTAGGAGAATGACATTAATTGGCTCTGACCTTTGATGGTGAACAAAGATCAGACACAAAAAGACTACCATCTTTCACCTAGTGACTCCACTAAGTATAATTTACAATAGAAATATTGGCACCCAGAAAAGGATTCAATAGATCCAAATCTGAACACAATAAAGCCACCAAGGCTCATCATCACCCTGAGAAGGACACAATAGTTTCTTATCCAGAAAGGATATTAAGTAAATCCACCGTAGCTTAGAGATATACTTCCCCCCTTAAGGAAAAATCTATTCACAAAGAGTCTACTTCTCTTCATCATCACAAGCATCTTGGATTCGCTAGCCCTGAGAATCATAATTCCAAGGAAACTCAGACATCTTCAAATCCCAACTCTACCTCATCATCCAGACCATCATCCACCCCTATAGCTCCCATAAATCATCAGATTTTTGTTACCCAAGCCATGGTTGTTGCTAACAGGATGGATGTCATAATTGTTGCTAGATATGCACCCTTAGTTCTTCCTGTAGGCTTACATGTTCTCCCAGCCACATATTACATGAAATATTTACCCAAGTATAATGGGGAAGGTGGGGCTATAAAAAAATTAAATGAAGTTTACCTACTGAGGAACATTTGGTAGCCTTCTATAGCTTTGACGACAACTTTAAAATTGAATATGCAGATGTGTGGATGAGGTTGTTTTTGAAGAGTCTGGATGGGGAAGTCAGAAAATGGTTGAGGGTTCTCCCTCCAGCCTCCATTGTAGATATTGAGGCGTTGGATGAAACTTTCATAAAACAATGGGGAGATAGGATAGATTATCTCTACTACATCACTGAGTTTGGGGATCTAAATTGAAATAATGGTGAATCTATTTTAGACTTCACCAAGAGATTCAATAAGATGTATGGTAGAATCCCAAATCAGATCAAACCAACTGAATCCTCTGCCAAGATCACTTATGCCAATGTATTTGATGCAGATTTATCCCTTTTGTTGAGGGAGAGAAGATCCACCACACTATTGTCCATGCAGGAAGCATCCATTTAGGTTGAATCTAATTTCTTGGCATTAGACAGGTTAAAGACGAGATCTGATAAAGAAAAGAAGAAATAGAGAGAATATTCCCCTACCTCCTCTAACCCAACCATGTCTGATCCCAAACTTGATGAAATGACCAAAAATTTGAAGGATATGACATTTGAAATAGATAAGATGAAGTGGGAATATAAGCAGCCAAATAGATCCTTTCAATGGGCTGGAAATAAAAATCCAAATCAATTTAGAAGGCCTAATGATGTCCCTCAAATAATGCAGAGATAAAGGAGAAATGTTGATGATCAAAGGGTAGTGCCGCCTTTTCAAAACAATCAGATTGAGTAGATGGATGCATATAGTGAGGTCGTGGATGATACTACTGTGATTTTCAATGAAACAAATTATTATACCAGGCACCTAACACAACAAGAATATAAGGTAGCAAAACTATCAAATCAGTTTGATAATAAGATAGGGGAAGAAGGATTTATTCAAGGCCAACCCCATAAGAAATATGATTTTAGGACAAGAGCAGGGGCTCCCAAAGCCACTACCTCTGATCAAAACAAATAGGCTGAAGTCCCTCCCAAGACTAATCCAAATTTCATCTAAAACTCAGCAACCTCTCTCATCTAAGCATGTAGCCCCTGAAATAAATGAAGATGATACTCCACCAACCTATTTCAACCTATAACATGAGTTGATCAAGATCAAGATCCATGTGCCTTTGACAACACTGATGAAGAATGAACCATTCAAAAAATCTATCATGAAAGTTCTGTAGTCAACCACTCCTAGTGTATATTCCGATGTAATCAGTTTGTAGAATGAAAACCCAACCATTAATATGGGTCCACACATTGGGGATGGATCTTATGCTTCTCCACCATTCTATATATCCTTAAATGTCCATGACAATATCCCGCATAACTATCTTATGGACTTGGGAGCCTCACACAACGTCATGCCCAAAGTTGTTATGGAAGAACTAGGTCCGGAGATCACCAAAACTTACCAAGACTTGTACTCCTTTGATTATAATAAAGTAAAATGTTTGGGAATGATAAAGGATATGGTGGTTTCCTTGTCATAGTTACCAATGAAGAGTGTAGTGATGGATTTTTTTTGGCTGACATTCCCCCAAAGTTTGGTATGCTCTTATCTAGAACTTGGGATAAAAGGTTGGAGGATCACTACAAATGGACCTCACTTATGACACCATCCCTGTGTTTGGAGGTGAACATAGGAGGATATATAGAGAGGTAAAGTTATACTACATTGTCAGTGACCATCAGAACCAGAGAAATCACCCCATTTATGTTGTTGAGGATGATTTTGGTTCATTTGTTTTTCATTTAAATAATGATGAACTTGAAATATCAGTTAGCTAATGCAAATTTCAACCACTGAAGATCAACAAAAAAAAGTATGGAAGATGTATTTCGATGTCTCTTCATCAAAGGAAGGATCGGGGGCAAGTGTACTCCTCATTTCCCCTTCAGAAGAGGTAATAACACTCTCTTATAAGATGGAGTTTGAAACTACTAACAATATAACTGAATATGAATCTTTGGTGTTAGGATTAAGGGATGCCAAAGACACGACCATTGACTATCTAACATTTTTTGGTGATTCTGAGTTAATCATAAATCAAGTTAGGAACATCTATCAAGATAAAAAATAGAGGCTCAAGCAATACAAAAACCAGGTATGGGATCTGATCGATAATGTTTTTCTAGCATTTAACATTTCCTTCATTCCCAAAGAGAAGAATCAGAAGGATGATTCCCTGGCCTTAGATTCCAACACTTTCAGGCTTCTCATTGGCCCAAATGTTAAATATCAGGTGGAAATCAGGCAAAGAACAACCATACCAGAAAACATAAATCATTGGCAAGTCTTTAGTGATGATGTAGAGCTGCAGGGATTTCTACACACCGTTGATGAATTCTCCAATATCTTAATTGATCAAGAAAGTCAAGAAGGTGAAAATGAGGAATTATAAGATCAACAAACATATCATCTGCTAAGGACAATAGCTGGTCATGATATTGTGGAGATGAAAACCAATCACATTCAAAGAGGACTAGTGCCATTGGAAAGGTTGTTTGATAGTAATGATGTCTACATAGGAACTTCCATGAAGAATCAGAAAGAAAAGATAACATATTGTAATATTGGGACCATTGAGAATCCCAAGATCATCAAGTTGTCCAAAGCAATATCTACATAGGGACAGGTATGTCAGTCTCATAAAGAAGTTTGCTGACATTTTTGCATGGTCCTATGAAGATCTGAAGACATTTGACACTGACATCATCCAACACAAGATCCCTTTAAAGGTTGGATCCAAGCCATTCAAACATAATATTCAGCCATTTAATCCCATGTTGATGTCCATAATTGAGAAAGAGATGAAAAGAATGTTGGATTCCAAGATTATTGTACCATTGAGGTACTCAAAATGGGTGTCCAACTTAGTACCTATAATGAAGAAAAATGGGGAGATACACTTGTGTGTTGATTTTAGAAATATCAACAAGTGTTCTCTGAAGGATAATTACCCCCTCCCCAAGATGGATCATATTTTACAGAGGGTGGAAGGTGCACACAAAATTTCCTTTTTAGATGGATACTCTAGTTATAACCAGATAGCAGTGTGTGCTGAAGATAAATAAAAAACAACATTCACCACCCCATGGGGAACATTCATGTATGAAAATATGTTGTTTGGGTTGATGAACACAGGGGCCACTTTTTAGATGGCCATGGACATAGATTTATTGGGGGGAAAAGACTAATTTATGGTTATATACTTGGATGACATCACCACTTTTTCCAAGTCTGATAATGAACATTTGCAACATCTAGAGCAGGTTTTCAAGAAATGCAGGAGATATGGAATATCTCTCAATCCTAGGAAGTCTCACTTTTCCATGCCAGAAGGAAAACTCTTGGGTCACATCATATCAACAAGAGGTATAAAAATTGATCCAAAGAGAGTTTATGCCATTCAAGAGATTGAGATACCTAGAAATAAAAAGGTTTTCTAGTATTTTATTGGCAAGATAAACTTCCTCGGATGTTTTGTGCCAAATTTTGATGAAATTATGAAGCCCATCACTAACATGTTGAAGAAATATGTTGTGATAAAATGGTCACTAGAGGCAAAATCAACATTCCAATGGATCAAGAAGGATTTAGTTGAAGCCCCTATATTAGGCAGCCCTGATTAAACCAAATATTTCTTCATCTTCTCTTTTTCTTCAGAGGAGACCATTGTTGTCATGCTACCGCAGAAAAATGAAGAAGGGCATGAACAAACCATAGAATTTTTTAGACGAGCTCTCTGGGATGTTGAGATGAAGTATGATATACTAGAAAATCAATATTATGCATTGTTCAAAGAACTCAAGGCCTTCAGGGTTTATGTGTTACAGTCTGGCATAACAACCTTTGTTCCTAGAAGTAGTGTCAAAGAGATTCTGATCCAGCCAGACAGTGAGGGAAAATGAGGGAAGTGGATTGTCAAACTATTGGAGTATGACCTACACATACATCCCACTAAGTTGATCAAGGGCCAAGGACTTGCCAAGCTGTTATCAGAATCAAACTATAAGGTTCTATAATTGCATCAAATATTCACCCAATTAGACGTGCCCCTCATACATCCTGGACAAGGCAGCTTATAGGTATCTGAAAACTACTCCTCTTCACCTTGGTATAAAAACATCATTTATTTTCTACAGCATTTGAAATGTCCACAAGATGTCAAGAAGACAAAGGCCAGGTCTCTCAAATTGAAGGCTATCAAATTCTGCATCTCAAACCAGAGCTTGTATTGGAGGGATCCTGCTGGCATCCTATTAAAATGCCTTGATGAAAATGAATCCAGACAAGTCACAACATAAATGCATAGAGGAGTATGTGGAGGACACCAAAACTGGAAGGCCACATCTCTCAATATCCTAAGGGCATGGTACTACTAGCCCAACCTTTTCTCTGATGTATTTTCTACTGTTAGGGCCTGTAATGAATGTAAGATATTTGCAGGAAAACAAAATTTAATATTGCTACCCCTAAAACCTATCACTACCAATGGTCCATTTCAACAGTGGAGGTTAGAATTCATAGGTGAGATAAACCCACCCTCCAGTGGGAAACATAGGTGGATTCTCACTACCACAAAATATTTCACCAAGTGGATCGAGGTTGTGCCCACCAAGAATTCCACTAACAAGGTGATCATGAATTTCCTGGAAACTAATATTTTTTCTAGATTTGGCTGCCCCAACAAGCTTGTGAGAGAAAATGCCCAAGCATTCAAGTCCAAATCCATGATTGAATTTTGTGGCATTCATAACATTTCCTTGACACATTCCACACCCTATTACCCTTAGGGGAATAGTTTGGCAGAATCATGAAATAAAACTCTCATCAGGATTATCAAGAAGTTGTTGACTGAAAACAAGAAATCCTGGGACTCTAAACTCAAGTATGCTTTGTGGGCCGATAGAATCATCACCAGGAAGTCTTTGGGAACCTCTCCATTTAAACTTGTTTATGACATAGACACTTTTTTCCCACTCATCTTGGTATACCAGTCCTAAAATTCTTACAGGAAGAGATTCATGAGCCAAATGACATCCAAAGGAGAATCTTCCAGATTATAGAATTTCAACAAAAGAGAGAAGCACTGGATGAGAGGATAGAAGCATACCAAAACAAGATCAAATCAACCTTTGAAAAGAAAACCAAGAAGGAGATCTTTCAAAAAGGTGACATGGTCTTGAGGTGGGATTCCAGAATGGGTGACAAATCCAAACACAGTAAGTTTGAAAACCTCTGGTTGGCCCTTTTAAGGTGATTGAAGTTCTAGACAACAAAAAATTTATCTTGCACAATCTAGATGATGTAGATATTTTCGGAGGCCTAGTAAATGGGCACTTTTTGAAACACTATTTTGTTTAAGGATGAGGAAAAGTCCCTCTTGTATCGTAAATGATTTCCTTTTATTTTTGCATTTGGTTAGTTAGTTGTGTGTGAATAAATACTGCATATCCCAACAAAGGCATTAGGGTGTAGTTGCAAATTTCAGTTCAAATAAATGCATGGTTGAGGGACAGTAGCAGATACACAGGGCTAGAAGACAGAAACATAGTTAAGTGATGGAAGGTGAGAGAAGTTATTTAATCCTAGGAACTTATCTACAATTATCAACACCTCACAGGGATGCGCTATCCACAGCTAGAGCCAATGTTGTAACCTAGGTCTGCACCCTTGTCGGTTCTCTCCTTTACCCTATCCATCCATCAATTATGAGTTTTTTGGTTGCTTGATTAGCTTATCCTCCATTTTTTCTTCATTCAACTTCATGACCCTTGCTTGTCTATACTTATTTTGCACCATCTGTTTTATTTCTTGAAAAGGGATCACATGTTTTGTTTTGAGTTTCAAATACTCGTCATCATATTTACCACTAATAAAGCATGTAACAGGTCCACCGAGTCTTTTGTGTGTGTGCAGGAGATATCCAGGTTTGACAAATCCATTTAAATCCCAGTAAGATTCTGTAGAAGCTAGCAGTGAATCAGAACATGCTATGTCAAACTCAAAATACATGAAAACAACAAGTTGACATGATCGACGGTGAAGATATGACAATTGGGTCAGATCGACGGTTCCCATGCATTCGAGGTTTCAAAGACGTGGAGAAAAAAAAATTGTTGTAGAGTGCCTAACTCCCACGCACATCTCCATCAGTGACATCCCCATCTCCTAGCTCGACGATCCTCACATGATTTCAGACACCCCCCCTCCCTCGCCCAACCTTTCTACCTTTAACGGTCGGGGTGGGTTCTGGAAAAGTGGTTTACCTGCACTCAGGCCCACCTAACATGGACCCTCCTCATGGTTTTGGAACTCGCCCCTCTCTAATCCACTTAAGGCCTACCCCCCCCCTGGAATCATGCCAGACGACCTCTAGATATCACCCCTCTCACCGCGCCCCATCTATCATCCACTCACTACTCCCACTTTTCACAACCTTACACCTATCTTCCACTCATACTTTTGTCACATCCTTGTATATAACCCTCCTCTGACCACGTGCCACCTATCACCTCCTACCTGCATGTCATTCCACATCACCTTCACCGACCTCCACTCACATTCTCAATTCCTCTCTCCGTGTCATCTGCATCCATGTAATCCACATCCACTTGTACCATCTCCTATTGGACGCTTGACCCCACGTCACCCTCCATGACCATTGGGCAGACAACCTTTCCAAACAATCATTTTGAAAGTACACATGTTGTCTGATGAGTCGAAATGAAGTACGCTTAGCTTTTGAATGCTTTGTTACAAACAAATAGTTAAGTATTGGTCCCAGATCGAGGTAGATTAGTTCCAGAACACTTCAGATGATCTAACTCTTCCTCAATCGGGTAGTGTGAAGATCTTCTCATGCAACTAGTTTCCCTCTAGAGGCCTCAAACAACTCATGTGCATGCCAATACTCAATACATAACTTTTTTCTGTCACTCCTAGTCTTTCTGCCAATCACAGTTCATCTAGCGCATGCATTAGTTCAGTCTCAGAGACAATAAATGTTTTTAGTTGATCAATTCCACGATTCCGTTAGATTAAATAAATGAGTGGTCTTCTATGTGTGATAAGAACCACTCTTGTTTATTAAGTCCAGTGTGAAGTATACAAGTTGTACTCCATGCAAATGTTTTAGTTAGGTGAATAATAGGTTATACACCTAGTAGTCTAGAGTTAACTCTCAGTCCCAAGTGGACGGGGACCTCTGCAACTTTGATAAATATGTAGTCTTTGTATTTTTTAAGGGTTGGTATTTTTTGGAAGGAAAGTAGAAGAAACAGAAGAATTGGACCTACTCAGTTAATTGTAAATTTTTATACCTAGTGAATATGTGTTGATGGCAGTTGTGTTCTCTTACTCAAATCCTTATGTGTTGATTCCGATCTTGAATGCATATTTTGTGATATGTGCAATGTACATTTCCTTATTATTTCAACTATTGTTTTACTTTATCTTTTGATGATTATGCAACCTATTATACAACTATTGTTCAACGAAATATCCACTATTTTTGCAATCTGTTGAATCATTTGCATCAAGATGTTTTTCTAAGTATTGAGATATTATTTTAGGTCTTAGTTTTTCACACAAAAAGTGATTCATTACATTGTTTGTTGTTATTGGCAGTGTTTTTCTTTTCATACCCTCAATTGTCATTTAATATCCATGTCATTAGCAAAGGAGAACCTACTTTTATATTGCATGGCCTGTCCAACCAGAGTACCACCTTTGAAAACCTATTCTTAAGTTGACCAACAAAACCAACTTATTAAAGAATAAACATTCCAAAATTGATAGGTAGCCTACCTTTTCCCTTTAGCAATCAAGTGCAGACCTTAGGACCAACAACATGATTTTTGATCCAAAGATGGTTAAAACAGAAAGGGAGGGGGGCGAAGTTTTGGGGATTTTTGAAGTTTAGACAGATTGGCTTGTGATCAGAAACAGAGGACAAGAGGATAAGAGAGGAGATGTATTGGGGAGAAAGAAGGAAATTGTTTCTGATGAGGAAGCGATCTACATGAGCTGCTATATGGCAGAGGCTACATAATCTATTTTTCCACATATACTTTCCTTTGGATGATTTGACGTCCTGCAAATCTCAATCTATGATTAAATCGATTAGATTTTCTGAGAAGGGGTCTCTGATTTTACTACCTCCTTTTTTTCCCCCTGAATTGAGGTGAGTGTTGAAATGTCCACCTATTATGCAAGAGGAGAGATCAATGGTATTTTTGAGCAGGGAAAGGGAGTTCCAGCAAGCCATTTTGTCCTTGTAGGAGTTGGAAATATAGACATTGACTACTGAGATGTTATTATTATTATCCTTATTTTTAAGAACAATTAGAACCCAACTTTGAGTTCCTAGAGGTACCTTGAGAGTCCAGATTTAATCATCCCAAAGAGTTTCTATGCGTCTAGAGGCTCCTTGAGATCTTACAGTTGCTCCAGTTGTGATTTTGAAGAATTTTTTTGTTGTTTCTAGAACAGTTGATGCCTCCATTTTGGTCTCTTGAATGAGGATTACTAAGGGGTTGGCCATATTTTTGAGATGTCTTAGAGATTCAACTTAAATTTTTTGCCAAATCCCCTGCAGGTCCAGGAGAGAATATTCATTGATGGGGGGTGGAGGAAGCTCGACTGTCGTGAGTCGGGTAGTCCGATCCTTTAGTGCCTCCTTTCCGTGTTTAAGTGTACATGGATTTTTCTATAGATTGTTTCTTGTCTTATGCCTTTTATTTTTAATTTGTTTCTTCTCTGACTTCCTTATTTGATATTCGACCCGATTTTCTAGTATTTTCTGGTGGAATTTCTTCTTCTTCCTCCTCTTGATTGTGTTATGATTTTGAGAGGGGTTCTTCATTTACTTGTTGCTCCATTTATTGTGTGTCTTCCTTGGAGGGATCATATTCATATGACTCTTCTGCTATTCTATCTATAGCTGGGGAAAATAAGGAGATAGGGGGCAACAAAAGCATTGAAGGGGGATTTTCCTTTGAAGAGGATTCAACAAGTGGTTCAAAGGAGTTTTGGTTGGGAAAGAGGGGGGAGGGTGTTGATGAGAGGGCCTTGGGTTGGGGATATACCCTGTGGAGACAGGACCAGAGCCTAATCCTTTGATGTTATTGGCTTTCTTCCTAACTTGCTGCCAACCTTCCTCTTGTTGTGTTGCATCAACTTCTTGAGTTTGTTTGTTACTGGGGAAATATTTTAGAAAATGACCATATTCATGACAGGACTTGCATTTGAACATGATTTTCTAATAATATAGATTTTGAATATAGGTTTAGTCATCTAGATTTAACTTGATTTCCTCCAAGACCCCTTTTCCTAGATCTACTTCTACACAAATCCTAGCACATGAGTATAGACTAGTTTTAGCTTCAGTCCTATCAATGGATTTTTCCATAGAATTGCCTATACATTTAATAACTTGGTCACCCCAACAATGAAAAGGAAAGTGGGGAAGTCTCACCCAAACCAAAAAAGTTGAGGGGATGTCATTTTCTGGGTCAAAATATGGAGTCCATTTATTTAAGTATAACTCTCTTGGGCCGGAGAAGTAAGGACCATTTCTGAAAATGAGATATCTATCTTCTTTTTACTCAAAGTAAAACATATAGAAGCCCTTACTACAAAATAAATGATTCATGCAACCCTGAACCAAAGGATGCTAGTTTCCCTCAATCCAGAGATCAATCTGATGCAGTGAAGGCCATAACCCCATGAACTGAACTACAAGTGCTCTGGAGGAAAAGGAGAGAGCCTTTCTTCTCGCTGCAATACAGGGGATCATCACTTCAGGGATTTGTTCCAGTTTTTTCATGAACTGGTAGGTGTTGGGTCACGTGGGAGGAGTACCCAACGAACCCACTAGAACCTTGAAATCTACGACCTCGTCGAGGAAGTCCGGGGGGGATCTGGATCCAGGACCGTCAAAGCCATGGGGGGCTGAGAGAGGGGGTCAAAGCAAGAAGGCGATTGCTAGGGATACAGAGCGGTCATTGTTAACTACACAAATTTGGAGACTAGGCTTCAACATTAGTATTATGCATGCATGAAGATCATCTTCTTTTTATTTTTATGTGATCAAAAATATTTATTTTAAACTATGATGGATGTGAGGAAATTTTTCGTATTTTCTTTAAATGTGTGAATGTGTGTGGTTCTCGGTCCATTCTTAGGAACTTTATTTTAAAAGGAAAAAAAAAAAAACATTTTCCATTTATGTTTCTTACAATCTTCATATTTCTTTGATTACCACGATTAACTTGTGTCAAGTCCCATATTTTGAATATCTAGAATCCCAAGGAAATATTAAAGTAAAGAGGAGTACCACCTCTATAAAAATGTAGGGCGATTTACATCCTCGTAAGGTTTTCATTTCGGTCCTAATAGATTCAAGCATCAACAACTCTCGAGATCTTGATCCTTCTCCCACTTTGTTAACCTCTTTCGACGGATGATATTTTAGACCACGCATGCTTATTTCCTCTTTTCTCGTCCAGTTAGGAGGAAAGCTAGTTTCCATGCAAGTAGAGGTAGTCGATGCACCCCTAGAATAAAAATTTTCGACATTGAAAGATAAAGAAACTTCAGATCCGTAGGGACCTCCCCACATAGAGAAACTTCAAAAGAAAACAATGTCACACATACCAAAAGGTGTGTACAAGAGAGTGTCGCAAAAACCTAATTATTGAGCTACACCCAACTATTCCATTGTTTAGGATTTATCTCAAACATCGTGTGCAATATCTACTTTAGAGATGCTTCAAAGTTACCCTGCACAACGCACCACATCGTTATCCACGATCGAAGTGGTGGATGCTTCTAACCAACTCACTATGAAGTTTGAATTTACCAAAGTGAAGCTTCAACTTCCTTATCTTGTAACCTTCTAGATTAACGTTGTATATGTGAAACACATGATCTGGAGGATTGTTGTTGATAAAGGATATTTGACATGTGTCATGTCTTTGTTTTGTTGGAAAGCTATTGGCTCTCTAGAGCTTGCACCTTCTCCCACTTTGATAACCACTTTCGATAACGATATTTTAGACCACACATTCTTATTTCCTCTTTTCTCGTCCATTTAGGAGGAAAGTTGGTTTCCATAGAAGTAGAGGTAGTTGACACACGCCTAGAATAAATTTTTTTATTGGGAAGGATTTGGACTTACACGATGATGGCTATCGTCTTGTAGGTATTTCGAGTTTTATGTTTTCCCAATGAGGGGAGGATTGTAAATATCAATTAGATGTCTTTTAACCACTCTAGCTCCATGGAAAATAGGAGATCCACAGTACCTTGGATCGAAAACTCTTAGTCAACAAATAAGAGTATCGGTGTTGGAATGTTTCCTTCGCTTATGGGAACCTTTAATTACCCAGCATCGGTGTCTTGTATTCATGCCACCTCAGTGGACTATCAAAATTTGAGTTACCCAACTCCTATTACAAGAGTTTCTTCATTCAAAACATTGTATATATAAGATCCATGGGTGTTACCCCTACCGTAAAAATCGTTAGAAGGTCATGCACATGTTGGGATGGTTATGCCACTTTCTATAGTTGAGGTCACTTATCAAGCTATCCAACAAGCCACTACGGACTTAGATAGAACTCCTTCAATGACAGAGGAGAAAAATAAGTTTCCAGATCCCATTTGGGCTCATAATTATTTAACTTCCCAAGACCTTCTTAATACCATATTTCCTTTAGATGAAGCTATTATAGAGGCAATGAATAGATCAGAAAGACATTAGGAGGTTATGCATCATCGATTGTATTTCCTCTCAGAGATAAGTCATGTGGAAGGAGGAGAATTTAGGTCAATTTTGAGTAGAATTTTTTTTCATAGAGTGAACCCTTGGAAAAGCATGGTGTCTATGTTGAGGGAAATATGGAAAATATATCGGAGACTATTCCAATCAACATTTCTAAAACCCTTGATATTTTGGAAAAATTTTTTATCGGGGAATATTTCTCTCAAGATGAAATTCCCCAGTATAAAACACTTTTTAAGGAATTTTGTGATTTTTTTTCCTGTTCATATGAGTAAATTCATGGCATAGATCCTTGGATTGTCAAACACGAGACTAAAACCTACGAAAACACTAAACTTGTTTGATATAAATTGTGACCGATTAACCCAAGGAAAGAAGTAGCCATCAAGGATAAGGTATATAAACTGCTCAAAGAAGGCTTTATCTATCCAATCCCATTGACAAAATGGGTATCCATTCTCATCCTAGTGGAAAAGAAGCAGGGAACTATTTGAGTGTTCATGTATTTTCATGATTCAAATAAGGTTTTTCCTAAAGAAAATTTCCCTATGTCATTTATAGATCAGATAATCAATGAGTGCGTAGGAAGTGAAATATTTTATTTTATGGAAAGATTTTATGGTTACAACTAGATAGAAATCCAACCCAAGGACCAACATAAGATTGATTTTATTTGTCCTTGGGGAACCTTTTCTTACAAAAAGGTTCCCTTTAGCCTAAAAAATGCTAGAGATACTTTTCAATGTGCCATGATGTTTGTTTTCCATGACCTTAAACACGTACTGGAGGATTACTTAAATGACCTTATAACTCACTCTCGTAAGAGGGACCTACATTTTTTACACCTCCATCTTGTCTTTGAAAGATGTCATCGCTATTGAATTCGTCTAAATCCACATAAGTGTATATTTTGTGTAAAATCGGGACATCTCTTGGGGTTTATCTTTTCCACTAAATGGATCATGGTTTATTCTTTGAAGTATGATGAAATAACACAGTTTCCTCCCATGCACATAGTGCTTCAACTTCAGAGCCTACAAATAAAGGAAAAATTCCTTTAGCATTTTGTACCAAACAATGTTGATATTACGAAGGGATTTATTCATATTTTGAAGAAGGGGGTTCCATTTTATTGGGAAGAGTCGGTACATTATTCTTTCAATGCATTGAAGATAAATACAGTTTCATCTCCCTTGCTTAGTCCCCTAGATTATAATAGAGATTTCCTACTTTATCTGGAAACAACTGAAACTTTAATCGAGATGGTGTTATCTTAGGAGGATGATAAGATCCAAGAGCATGCCATCTATTATTTGATTCATGCCTTGATGGGTCTTGAACTAAAGTATTCACACATCAAGAAACTAGACTTAGAAACATTTCATGTTGTTCAACGTCTTTGAAATTATATTATATTGTGTAAGACAACCGCCATCACTGATGCTAACCATTTTCAATATGTTTTGACTCGGAGAATAATTGGCAGGAAGTGCGGCAAGTGGATTGTTTTTATTCAGAAGTTTGATTTGGATTTTTCTTCAACCAAATCCAAGGAGTCTTTAGTCTTCGTGGAACTAATGTCGGAGTTCCCAATATAGAATGAGGATAATAAATTTATTGAGTCACTTCCAGATGAGCATATATTCCTCATCTCTTCGTCTGATGCTTGGTATGGATATATTATTATATATTTCCAGACTTTGAAGTTCCCTCCACATTTCTCATGAGACAACTAATGATGGATTCGTAACCTAGCAAAGAATTATCTCATTATCGTCAACACTTTGTATCGATGAGGGGTAGACTAATTTCTTCTTCATTTCCTGAATCGTGAATAAGTAGAGTTATTTTTTACTGGCTTCCATAGTGGAGCATGTGGCGATCACTTATTAGAGTTGGAAACAACCCAAAATATTTTGTGTGTTGGCTATTTATGGCCAATGATATTTAGAGATTGCATCAAAGCGGTCAAGAAATGCCACCCTTTCTAAGTGTTTACTAAAAATATGCACACACATCTTGCTCTTCACAAAGTGTGGGGTATGTTTTATGAAATGCCAACCATTTTCATCTAGGGGAAATCAATATATCATAGTGGTCATTGATGAATTTACGAAGTGGGTAGAAGCCATGCTGATGTTTGCTAATGATGGTGAAACCATAACACTTTTCGTGTTTAATTAGGGCATATCTAGGTTCAGGGTTCTCAGAGATATTTTCACTGACCATGAAGTCTCTTCTAGAACCGCATGATGTCTAAGTTAGCATCAAAACTAGGCTTTAGGAAAGAGCACCCGTCTCCTTACTGTCCTCAGGAAAATGGTCAAATTGAAGCTATTAACAAATCCATGAAAACCATTTTGAAAAGAAATGTCAACATAACCATATCAAATTGGAATTTGATGTTATATCTGACATTTTGGGCCTATCAAACCTCAGTAAAAACTACAACAATATTCTCACCTTTTCAACTTGTTCACGAAGTAGAAGCATTTTTCCTATTGAAAACAAAGTCCCTTTGCTTAAAATAATTTTTCATCTTCTCCATTACACGAATCTTCTTGAATAATTCCTCGTTTACTTAGAACATATTTTTGGGGTTGTTATATTCTTTGTTGTGAAATTTTAGTTGAGGTGGATCGAATGACAATTGAATTCGAGGTGGATTGATAACAAGTTTAAGTCGAGGTGGATCAACAATAAGTTGAAGGTTGAGTTATTCGACCTGGTAAAGTAGAATTCAAAGATACCGATAGCAAGTCAACCGAAAAAGAGGTCAGATTGTAGGTATGAGATGACCGACTGCAGAATGAATGAAGGATGACTAGTAATCAACTGGTAATCTAAATTGGAGTCTAATTTAACAAAATATCGAGATTCATGGGATTTTGTAAGGTAGCTAGAGAGGTAGGGGAGATTGCTAGAGAGGTAGTGGGATATTCATCTTTGATCATCTCCCACTATGTGGATGGATATTCTTATTTGGATCCACATGATAGGTGTCAGTATTGGGAGCATCATTTTCCGTTGGTTATTGGGTGCCGATATCTTTCATGTGGGGTTCGCATGAGAAATTGGACATGGGACCCTAGTTTACAATGGCGGTTGGACTACTTCAACATGGTGGCTACCATTTCTCAATGGGACCCTGGTTCTCTAGTCTACTTCAGCACTATGGTCCACACTTATCCATGG
>SNQJ01S0006360.1:87088-113174 GCA_010110895.2 Picea sitchensis
AAAAATGTTTCAAAATGTATATTATCCAAGCTATTGTGACAATGTTGGTGTAAAAAGGCGTTTGATTCAAAAAAGCTTAAGCTTCAATGCAATTTTTAAATTATCATTATTTATTTAATTTGAGATTAGTGGGCTTAATATTAAATTAATAATAATAATAATTTATTTTAAAGGTAACGGCCAAGTCAGCACACCAACCAAATTGGTGTATGAGACCCCCTTGTTTGTGGGACAAGGGACCCCCCTCCACCCAGGGATTTGACTGGTAAAGTCTACAAAGGTATACATACCCTACCCCCCTCTGGATTTGAACCTGTGACCTCTTAAGAGGAAACACATGTTCTTAACCATTATATATGTGTAACTTGCGACATGTTATTTATATTATTATAAATTAATTATCATTATAAATATTAAATTATATATTTGTAACTTGTGAGATGTTTTTTATATTATTACACATTAATTATCATTAGAAATATAATTTGATATATAATTATTTTTATAAATATTAAATTATATTGTTTTTTAAGTGGGGTGGTGGTGATGATGATGCATCCAATCTTAAGAAGTTAAGGAATTCTTTAGAAATTTGATTTTCTGTTAGAAAAACATGAAGAGGAGAATTCCAAGATCACCATAGTTTTCCCATTTTAAAAGCTCACCAAGGTTGGTAATGTGACAAATCTTTTGAAATTGAGATATAATCTAGTTATATGTCACACATTCTAAGAGAATGGGAATTGAAAAGTGAAGTTTCACTATGGAGCTCATGAGAATTAGTTCTTATTTTAGCAATGTTTATTTTCTTCTTTACATGTTTTTCAAAAGAGAGAAAATTTTGATAGATTGGAATTGATTACCTCCTTATAATATATTAATTTTCTTTTTCCCTCTAACTCTTTACTCCACCACATTTTCTCATTAAATTTTGATGTAATAATATTTTTAATATTAGCCTTATTCCCCAATATGATCTCCTTCTTTATTCCACAATGGTTTGGTGCATCCTTGAGCGAAGTTAGTTTTGGCTAGAGTTTGAAGCAATTTTAGGAAGCCTCTTATCTTACATGTTGTTCAACTTTAGTTTTGGCTGGAGTTTGAAGCAATTTTAGGAAGCCTCTTATCTTACATGTTGTTCAACTTGTTTTGGTATTTGGTCATAATCGTATTTGGTCAACTTGTTTCTTTAATTTTGACATTACAGGTTAAAAAATTATTTTGGATATGCTCTACCTTTCTCCACGACTCTTTAGAGATATTGCATCCCCAAAATTTGCATCCATATAAAATGCTAGGAGTAACGAGAGTCTCAAAGAATAGTTTTTTGTAACGAGAGTCTCAAAGAATAGTTTTTTCTTATCCCATATCCAAAGATCCATTGATTTACAAAATTTTTCAAGCCCATAATAAGATTTTCACCCTCCATTTATCATTTTCTCAATGTTATAATTCTAGTTGAACTTGTGATTAATACATATCTATTTGTATGAAGGCACTTCGTCCATGATTTTTTTTTCTTGGTATTCATGGTCTTATAATTAGAGGGAGTGTTTCTATCCCCACTTTTACAAATATTTACAATGAGGCTTTGCATCTAGGATTTAGGGAAAAATATAATCTTGGTAGCCTTCAATGCCCTAAGCTTTCCTATTTGCAAAATGTTTAACCTTGAACTCTATATCTTCCATAGAAAAGACTTCATCCTCTATACGAAACTTCTGGAATGATGTCCATGGCATTAGGGAATTTGTAAATACTTTTAAGGTGAAAATTCCAGTCCTTTAAGAGAATCAATTATTTTCTTTAGATTTAAAAATCAAAATTTGCCTGAAGAACTTCTTAGGATCAAGCTTAGATAGGTGTAAAAGCCGCTCTTTCTTTCTATTTATATAGTACCTTTTCCCCCTTTTAATTAGGGATTTGTATGTATTTATCGAGTCTTAAGGACTCATTAGAAGCATATGTGATGGATTTCCTGGAAATTTTACATTCATTATCATATCAATGGTTGGTTTTTCTATTATTCTTTTTACATGACACCTTAGAAGAGAACTTGTTAATGGAAGTGGAAAGGGTTATTGTAAAATTATTATAGAGGTCTTCCAAGTTATCATTATAATCTAGGAGATTTAACTTACTATTTAAATCCTTTAATAAAAGATCATCTTTAATAAATTTATTAGTTCTTAAAAACAAATTCTTGGTTAGATATTCAGAGTTTCTTTTATATATTTTAGTTAAAACAAAGTCCTCACCTAGCCATAAAGGATTAGGTTTGGAATCATTGCTTAAAAGAATAGCCTGGTTAGTTTCAATTCTATCATTAAAGTCTCCTAGAAGAAGGATATTACCTTCATTGCTTAGACTCTAAATATCTTTTTCTAGAGTATTATAGGGACAAATTTTATCTAGATTGTTTTTCTTATAAAATGTAGAATTAATAGGTGTGAAATAACATATTCATATATAAATCTTCTTAGAATTGATGTCTAATATTTATATCCAAATATATTGAATGAGAGGGTGTATTTTTTAAAGTCAAATGTGAGGAGAAATGTTCTACTTTATGTAAGAGGCTGCCTCCAATCAGCGTCCAATCCCTTTGTGATAGGTTTTCTTGTTCCATGCCGACTATTCCTTAGACTCTTCATGCTGGACGTTTCAACTAGAAAAACAATATAATATCACTTGGAATCTAACTTAATATAGGACCTTTGGGTCTTGGATAGCCACAACAATTCTAAAAAATGATCAAGAGTGTCCCAAATTCCGATTCATTATTATCATTTTAATCTCTATGCCCAATAATATCTTTTCAATTTCTAATTATTTCTCATTTAACTTCCTTCCTACTTTCTTTTAACTTTTGAACTTTTCATTTATTAAACTTTAGGATTTACTAAATATGTCATATTTATAATCATTAGAATTTACTTTCACATTAATTATTATTTTAATTTTATAAATATAATTTTTTAGATGGTTAAATAATTAATTTTTATTTTTTTTTCAAAAAATTATATATAATTTTTAGTAATAGTAATTTTTTTTTTTAATTTAATAATATAAATTTTTAATGAAATAATTTTAAGTCACACTCCAAAACTGTAAAATGGTTTTAGTCAAGTCAATTGTTAGCTTAAATTTAAGTTAGGGTTAGCTTCAATTTGTAAAGTCAATTGTTTTGAAGTGTAGTTTTAACAGTTTGACCAAGGCAGACACCAATCGTTATTGATCGAAACAATACGCTTAATTTTGCTTATGGATTCCAAAGAATGGAGAAACAGTGACTTGCATCCAAGTTTTCGAAATTCAAAGGAAAAAGCTCATATTAAAATGCAAATTTAATATATTTCAAATATATTTACTTCAAATATATTTTATTAGCAAGGTGAATATAAAAGATGATATTGTGAGAGAATCTCTACGCACGCCACGCCACGAGAGTTGCAGTACAATTTTTATTTACTGGGTCGCCATGGACATCAATGATCATTGACATCTTATTCATATATTTAGCAGCCATGAACAGAAGACAGATTTAGCAGGAGACATTAGCTCCAGGGTCGACACCCAACTGGCTACATATTTTCTTGTAGTAGTTCACTCTGCTGTTCACTTGGCCACTGTTTCCGCCGTTGCATTCCATGCTGTTGATGGCTTTGATTGTGCCACCAAAGCCCTGCCCTGAGGTTATGGCRGAGTGGCAGTTGCTATTCWTCATCCAGAACCACACGGCCGTCTTGAACGAGGTGGTGGGGTCTTGCCCCACCTTCTCTGGGTTGTTCAGCCCGTCGAACCCAATGCTCTTCCCAGCCGCTCCATAATTGTAATTCCTGCAACAATCTAATAGTCAGTCTTACCCTTTTTCGCCATTACAGACGATATGAGGAGATGTGATTAGTGAATGTAGGGTTTCACGAACCATCGATCATTACGTACCAGCTCAACTGGAGAGGCCCACGTCCATGGTAGCTCTTCCCGCTCGTACACGGCCACATGCTTGAACTCTGACAGTAGTTTATTGGAGGGTTCATCTCGTTGATGTAGCACAACCCTGACATGACAGAGAAATTAATCACTTTATATTCAGTGAAGAAATTGAAATCAAATTAGAGATAGAAACATAACAGAGAAATTAATCACTTGATATTCAACGAAGAAATTGAAATCAAATTATAGAGAGAATATAAGGTAGATAGCGCAGAATACATACCTCCAGTTTCGTGCATTACATTAGCGAAGAAGGCAGCGAGTTCTCTCTTTTTGACATCGTCGGCTCCGGTGGTGCCAAATCCAGAGTAAGCATTGGCCGCTTCGATGAAAGCGTTGTAAGTGTAGAATCCCTTGCCCTCGCAGGAGCTGCCAGCTCCGCCCGCAAGGCCATTGAAGAAACCCTGGGAAATTATGCTCCCCACGCTTCCACCTCCGCCACTTGGAGATCCTCCTCCGGAATTGTAACAGGGACCGCTCTTGCAGCCATCCCCGCAGTAAGCAGAGGTCGTCCCGCAGTATCCATACTTGCTGCAACACAGTCCGCTGACACAGCCACAGTTTTGAGCATTAACACTGACGCCCACCAGTATCAGCACTAGCACCAGCGCCATTACCGATTTACCAGTACTACTCCCCATTGCCAATAATTCTTTAAGACTCCCCACTCACTCTCTGATTAGTTGATTCAAGTAACTGAACAGGGTGCTTGCTCTATTTATACAGAAACCCCAACCCTGTCTGCTGCTCCTTTTCTTCAATGCGTTGGCAAGACTATCATCTCATTGACGAAGTAGACATTGATTTTATGAAAGACTGCAACAGATCGATACGCGGCGGGGGGCGCTTCGCCCGTCATCGTTGAACGCACCAAATTTTACTTTCTCGTGCGCCGCCGTCCACTTACCTGTTACCATAGTTTTTTCATTGATTTTGTGGTTGTGAACATAAATGTCGTTGAGATAAGATCTCTATACCATGATATGAAGGCAATTCATATGCATCATGCATTAAGTTATGAGTTATGATGAGTAATGTTTTTTTTAATAAGTTATGATGAGTAATGTCTTTTTTAATTTAATGAGTTATGATGAGGAAGTTGGAAAATATTTAAAGTTTAAGATCTCGTATCATAATTGATGATGTGTGATTTCCAATTTTACTTAATAACCATGATATAATAACCATAATGACTTTTGCTAATAAAATGAATCTCTTTTCATCAACTTCAAAAGATATAAATATTGTATTTGAAAACAAGGGGAGTTGAGCAACAACAAGTCTCGGCTAAGAAGGGACAATGCAAGTGCAATTCAAGCCAATGACACTACAAAGAGAAAAATAGGTTTAGTTTGCAAGATTTGTTTAAAGCCTGTAAATTCAACCCTTAAAACAGGGATTGAAACGACTAAGTTGTAAATCCATATCATGTTTATGTGATTATAATGGTACAATGATTTAGACGTATTCAATGAGATGTTTGATGTTATGTGCTTAGTTTGTACTGTTTATTGATTATGGAATACTCTATCAATTATGGAACCGTGATATAAGCATAACAAGAGCTTTTCAATAGTGGGAGTCCATGGTATTACTAGCGTTCACATTATGCTCAAGCTTACAAGTATCATCACATAAGTAGAAAGAGCTCACTTCTGTAATCATTAAGTTGGTTTGTTTAGAAATAACAATTTTTTTTTAATCTTAAAATTAGTTAAAACAAATTTTTAATTGGACAAAGGGCTAGATGGGATAGATTTCCTGGTGCATAATGTTTGCCCAATCAATTTCCTATAATGTCCCCTATCTCAACCCCAGAACATTAACTATCATGACCTGTTAGCATTATGAAATTTCAAAAATGGCAGACCATTTGGTCCTTTGGTTCTGGAGGAGAGGTGAGTCTTCATGATGGCAAGACTTTTTGTGCATGTTCTGCAATATCTAAGCCAAGTTAGTGTCGGGCAAGGTCATGGAAAAAGCCTTGCTTGTATTGACTCTTGAATAGAACTCGTGGGATACCATACCTTTCACCAGTTTGCAGACCCCTTCTCTTGTGTTTGTGTGTATGCATTGCATGTTGTCAATCGTCTGGGACATTCAGTAAGTTTGCCCATTTTGAATTCATTGTTTAACAATTGGATGTTATTAGTAATTGTTAACTAGTTGTTGAGTATTTTTATGGTAGTTTTTGGTTTTAATTGTTGTCATTATCTGAACACCAGAGTTCGTCATACATTGAATGCTAATTTGCATTTATATGAAGACGCATATAAGCTTTTTATTGATTTCATTGTTGTGCTTGTGTTGTGTTTTCCAAAGGACAAGGTTGGTTAATTGATGTGTTTCCTTTTCCTGTGCAGGTAGATTTGACATGGATGGAATGAGATTGACTCATTTGTGAGGTTAGAAGTTTTAACATGATTTGAAGGGCTCATCATGCCAACTAGTTTACTTGTAGTGAGATCTTCATACTTCAGTTTAGGAAGTTTCTACATTCCATCAATGGTTTCCATTTGAAAGGGCTCTCTGTTGTATGATCTATCTCGACTATGTCTGAAATTGCCATTATATATGTTATGATTGTGCAGGGTCTTGCATGCAATTGTTTTTTTGGGTGTGTTTTTTGGATGAATTTTTTTTCAGTGTTTTTGGGTTGTCACATTCAACCCTAGACACACCCTTAATGCAGCAGAGGTTACTTGCATAACAGAAGAGGTCACTTTCATAATGTCTGTGTTTAGATTCCCTGCTCAATGGCTGCCACGGAAGTGCTCTGGGAATGATGTCACAATATGTATCCTCCAATGTACAGTTCCTTCCATCAGTGATGGGGATGTTTGAGTCTTCATTTTAGCTCCGATTTTCAATGACCGTGATAGTGATGGCCCAGGAGAGTTGATTTTCATATATGGTAAATATTATAGAAACACAGGTTGTAATAGTTGGTTTGTTTATACTATATGCTCATATTAGACATATGGTAGTATCCCTAATTATGGGTACTCTACCTGGCATAAAAAAGAATACACTAAGACGTCGAAGGCTCAGGCCCATCAAATGTATTCTTGAAAGAAGAGAGATTTCCAAGCATGTATGTGCAAGAAGGGCGAACATAATTAATTACAGGTTTGTAATGGAGAGATTGTCTCTTCTTCTCGTTAATCATAAATATTTTTATATTTTAACTTAAGGACGCACGAAGAAACTTGACATAATTCATGAAGAAACTAATTGCAAACTATTGCAAACTACTGATAATAACAAATTTTAATTTTATCTGAAAAATATATTTGGAAATTAAATGAAATGGTTGTTTTTTTTACCGTGATTAAGACAAAGTCTAATATAAAAAAATTTGCTAAATTTAAGACACGGTCTATTTAAAAAGTTATACTTATTTAAAATGTATTTTTATTAGAGCTAACCTCCTCCATCAGTTAAAGGCAAGTGTGACTATTAAAGGCCCAGGAACCTCATAATCTAGACAACTCTTTCTCTGCATGACTGACCATGTGTCTCTTAGCATGCTCCACAAGTTGCCACAGACTCTTGGCCATGGCCAACCAGGTCAAGGGTTCGGTTCGATTCAGTGTGATTTGAATGAGTACAAGCTGCAGGCTTTCATGGTTCTCAATTTTATCTTTGATTTTCATTTATGGCAGGTACTTTCCTATGAAATAGAGAGGATAGGACAACTTGCATAGTAGATGCATTTCAAAACAGGTGTAGGGAGAAAAAAAACAAGCGTAGGGAGTATGTGTCAATTTCTATTCAGATTGTCAAAACTTTGGTTAAACTATTGCAAAAATTTATAGCATTTAATGCCAAGGAAGTAATTCTAGAAGAAGTAATGCTAGAATTAGTTCTAGCATTACTTGACTTGAAAAAATTATTCATCATATTTGTGCTCGAGGGTTCTTTAAAGATAATGTTTTCTTTTCTTATGCTTAGAAAAGATGCCAAATAAGATCTCCAACTAGAAACTTACGTTAAATGATATGAAATTTTGAATTTTAATGATATGATTTTTCAAAACTTTATCTTAAAACAAAAAAAAGCTACCATACGTATTTTGTATTTGGAAATAAGAACTCCATACATATTTCATGGGAAGGACATGTCCAAGTCATACGTGAATGAATAAGTTATAAAAAATAAAACATGTGGTTAAAAAGATAAGAAACAAATTACTATCATTTACTTTCCCAAAACAATTTTTTTATTTAGGAGAATCTAACAATTAAATGGTAGAAAAGATAAGAAACAAATTATTACTATTTACTCTCTCTAAACAATTTTTTTAATTTATGGATAATTTAATAACTACATAACTTTTTTCCCCGAATATGAGTTTTAAACTTGAAAATAATTTATTTAAATTCATTGAATTTTTCAGAGTTTGAAGTTTGTGTGTAATACACCAAATCCTTTAATTCAACCTTAGATTGGTGTGGTGTCAAATTCTCTTCTTCTTCAAATCAATTTTTAACTCTTAATGAATCTCATAGATGGATTAGACTTGTCGAGAGCTTTAACGACTGTATCCATGCTCAAAGCTGAGCTCTAGACCAAAAGTTACAACCTCTTAAAGTTTTCAAGTTTTCATTGGCCAAGCTCCACTACACTGCCACGTGGCACCCACATGCTGAACACATCACCATGTAGTGTTGACATGGAATTTTCCACCTAGCTCGCCATGTTTCTATTGTGTTCCTTCTTCATCGTTGGGGTAGCTAGAGCATAGGCATGACCCCCATTCTGATGGATCTTCTACAACGAGATACTTTGATGAATCCAACGATCATCGGAGTCGAATATCAATGACCCTGATCTCATCGGTGCCTCGAGTTAGCCAATGATTAACACCCGCCTCTTCATTCGCTCACTAAGTGAATAGGTGGGGCCTACGACAAATCTACAGCTGAGATTACGTCGCCCACTCGCTCATCAATCTATGACTCACATTCTCTCTTAGATTCCCTCATCATAAAAGCGCATCCACTCATGAATTCCTTCACTCCAATCAACTTCCTCCAAAAAATGGATAAGATATACTCACCATGCCAAATCAATGGTTAATATTTAAAGCGAAGACCCAATGGATCCCATGCCCAACTGGGCCCACTCTCGTCCCATCGATAAATCAACTTTTGGCATGTGTCAACCCTTAGGACACACTAGTTTCCACGCTGGCATCTCGTCACCTTGATCACCAAGTTGTCATGACATGTCACCCTAATTTTACTCGTTCTTTTAGTTACTCACCAAGTGAGAGGTTGGGGATCGTGATGGAACGACGACTGAAATTCCATCACGCCCATTCTCTGATCATGATCCGAATTATTTTCAGCACAAAATGAGAGAAAATATATAATAAAGAAATGTACAGAGATATATCGAATATCCAATAATATAACAGAGATATAATAGAGGTATAACAATAAGCACGAAGATACATTAATACACAATTTCTATTAATGAGAGATGTAGAGAATTGTAAAATACAAATTGAATGAACTCGCTAGAATGGTGGCAACTTAACTCTGAGAAGAGATGTGATGGCTACGCTCATTCGTAAGAGGATGAAGATGAAGATAATTATTACAATAAGGCTCCAAATTCCTTTTTAACATAAAGAAAATCCAAGATCCTAACCCAGGAAGATGAAAATCCAATAGTTGTGTGGACCCCGTTTTAGGTAGTTTGGTGTATCAACTTCCCGGGGGCGTAACTTGGGCATACAATCTTTGTTTGGGGCGCACGATAGATCGTTGCAAAGGTATCGTTGAGGAGATTCATTTTGGGGGCTCAATCAGAGCCTTCATTGATCATTGAGGTGCTCGATCTTGAAAAAAATTCATTTAGGCCCTCAAAATGGCCCCAGAAGTTTAGGAACCAAAAAACTGCTAAAGATAGTATATTTCGAGAAGACTGTTTTTAGCCTATTGGAATAGGTGGGTGGCCACCAATATCCACCTGAATCAATCCTCCCTTCCTAGGAAGCAATGGTCTACATTGTGTTGAATTCCCAGGGGAGAGGGGAAAACGTTTGTTGAATCTGCATCTTGATGAGCTTCTTGACTTGCTGGAGAAGTTGCGTTGCTTATCGTGTTGAAGGTTGTCACGAACCTATGGATGGAAGGGTTGGACATTTTAAACCATTCCGACTACATGAGATGATTGTGTGCATAATGAATCCTTGCGCTTTTGTTCAATCTTTTCAACTTGCTTCTGTTGGATAGAAGGTGCTTGGACTGAGTATGCAGTGGTTGCGGTGTTCTTATGTTCACCTTTTAAAGAACCTGTGAAGAAAATGAATTTTGTAGTATGAGATACTACCTTTCGACACTATTTAGGTGGGACAATAGTTGTAACTACCTCTGGTATCCTATAGAGATGACCCCCTGGAGTAACAATGACGCTTCGGGGTCGAGACTCATAAATAACATGGCGCTTCCACATACATGGATAGCCCAAAAGAACATCATAGACATCCAGTGGGGAAACATCACATAATACCTCATCCTTGAAGGGATGGATTCCGTATGAAAATCGGCACTGTCGGATGACATGTAGGTCTCGTCCCTAACGAAACCACCTGATGTTGTATGGTTGAGGGTGTGGTGTTGTCGACAATCCCAACTGCTCGACGACCTCTATTGAGACGAGGTTATTCTGGCTTCCACTATCAATAATAAAATGCAGTGTGGTCCCGTTCACCCACATCTTTGAATGAAAAAGGTGTTCCCCCTCTTTAGGATCCACTGGTTCTTTTGGTTGAATTGTTGCGGTCGTGACAGTAGCATTTGGGTTTGCGTCAATGATCTGTCTTTTCCCATTATTTTCTAAATCAAATTATGAATCAAGGTTCAACTCCTTGTCTTTGATCTTGGCCACTAATAATTGTTTTGAGCGACATTCATCAGTTTTGTGCCAGGGGATTTTGTGGAAATCGAACCACTTTCCAGTGTCCTTCTTCATCTTTATGTTACCCTTCCTTTCTTGTGGCTTGGACTGGTTTTCTGGAGGTTTTTTGTTAGGGTCGTCTTTATCATGCTTTGTTTGTTGTGGATTTGAAGACCCGAACTCCTGTTTGTTCTGGTGCTTAAATTTCTGCTCGATTTTAATAGCATATCGATAAGAAATATCCAGTGATGAGATGTACATAAAATCCATTTCAGTTTAGATGTATCTATGTAGAGCCCCACGATATTTCAGAACCAAATGTCACTTGGAGTCTTTGATACCCAGCTTGGTGCGCAAGGTATGGAAGGTATTGGTGAAATATGACATTGCTTTCCCCATCTCTTGTCGTAGTGTGGTCCATCTCATGTAGTGGTCATCATAGTTTCCAATAGTGTAATATTGTTCCTTGAATGCATGATCCAGGTGGATATTGGTGACCACCCACCTATTCCAACTGGCTCCTCGTGTCCATTTTTGTTCAGCACATTCTTCTGTACTGATTTGTAAATGTGGGTTCTACACTTATGGGGCTGTCTGAATCCCCACACATCCTCCAGGTGGATATGGGTGCCCTCTTTCCTAATCCAACTAGCTTATTTTGTATGTTTTCATGTCATCACATCTTGTTGTACTTTTGGGACTGTTTTGGGGCCCTAAACATTATTCTTTTGTCTCTCCATAGTCAAATTGTAGACGGAGTCAAATTTTGATGGTGGAATGTGTAGTTCTCTGAACCACCTTTCCAACGGGCTATCACATGCCTAAAACAGAGGTCGTCTGAAAACTTTACGACCCTAGGAAGTTGAGGTACCAAATTACACCAACTTACCCATAGGGCCCACATGACTTTTGGCATTTCACCTTCTAGGGTTAGGTTTTTGGATGTCTAGGGTTTTGGAATTCATGAGTAATATGAAAAGGGCCTATGGAGCCTCATTGTATTCCATTCTTCTCAGAAGGATGCGCATAGAAGCCACATCTGTTCTTAGAGATAGCTACCACCATTCGAGCAAGTTTCAGTTCTACAGTTTTACAGTTTCAACCTATTTCATTATGTAATAGAAGATATTGTTCACTAGATATTTGTGTTATTCTTCCTATCTCTGTGATTATTGTATTCAGTCTATTAATCAGTTCGTTTCACTCCTAAATCCATATCATTGGTATCATAGCGGTATGCTCTTCATTTGGTTTTCTTTGTGCATGTCCCCGACAAGGTCTGGGTACAAGAAGTTGGGACTCAAACCAATCGATCCATTAACAGATCGGTCGCGTCGAGCCCAAAAAAAACCCATGGGAGACGAAAATAAATATTATCTAGAAGGAGATCCTATTAAATTGTTGCTCCAGGAATCCCTCACCCGACAAAGGAATGAAATGATGGACAATTTTGCACAGATCCTTCGACGGTTTCCCATGGGAGAAGCATCTTCATCAATCGACCATGAAACCCCCTTCAAGGTATAGGTAAATTTTGATATTCCATTATTTGAAGGACTGATAGATGTGGATGTTGTAGATAAATGGTTGAATTTGCTCGAAGGATATTTTTCGGTCCACAATTTTTTCGATAGGGAAAAGATCACTTTTGCACTCCTCAAGGCCATTCCCCATGTTAAAGACTGGTCAGATACTTACTCTGAGCAAAGGGTCGTGGAGGAATATGAAATTTTTGTGGTGGCCCCTACATGGGATTTCTTCTAGGAACAATACTACCTTGTTGGAAGCTATGAGGATCAATACACCAGATGGACCACCCTATATGAAAAAAGGGACCAAAGAGTACCAGACTTCACCAATATTTTCCATACCCTACGCACCAAATTGGGTATCAAACATTCTTAGCATCATCTGGTGATCAAATAGCACGACTGTTTGCATAGATGCATTCAAACAGAAATGGAGTTCCTGGACATTGCCTCATTAGGCACAAATTATAGATACGATGTCAAGATCGAACATAAATTTAAGCAGAAACGACGAGAGTTTGGATTTGAAAACCCCTCACAGCCGAAGTAAGGAAAAGGCAGCCTCAACCCATACAAGAAGGGACTGAGTTGAGATGTTTTCCCTCAGGACAACCATTCAAAGATACAACACAAGAAGGGAAATAAGAAGACAAAGAAGGACACATGAAAATGGTGTGAGTACCATAGAATTTCTTGGCACAACATTGAAGAATGTCACTCCAAGAAGTCCCTTGTAGTCAAGTTGAAGGCGTCTGAGTAAGAGGTCAATTCTGATTCTGAGTCAAATCCTGAAATATGAAAGCAGATTATCGATGTTGAACCCAGTGCCATTGTAGCTACCACCAAATTTCGACCAAGCGAACCAGAAGAATAAGAGGAAGGGTAACACCTCTTTCACTCGAAGATGTAGGTCAAGGGGGCTTCGATTCATTTCATTGTCGACAATGGTAGTGAGAAGAACCTAATTTCAGAGGAGGTTGTCAAGCAGCTGGACCTTCCAATGATGTCGCACCCGCAACCCTACACCATCAATTGGCTTCGCCAAGGAAGAGATCTTTGTGTCAACCAACAGTGTCGACTGCCCTACAACATCAAGCCTTCAAAGATGAGGTACTGTGTGATATTTTTCCCCTTGAAGTTTGTGATGTTCTTTTAGGAAAACCATATTTGTGGAAGCATCATGCCATTTATGAGTCTAGACCCCGTAGTGTTATTATTACTTTGGGTAGACAATTGTACAAGATCCTTGAGGTAGCGCCGACTATTGCTATTTCTTTAATCTCTGCTAAGTAATGCAGTAAGGTCATTTCACAGTCCGGGAAGTTAATCTTCTTTATAATCTGTGCTCACAGTAAGGAGAAGGTCGTCGCCACATCCGTGGCCTCTAAATAGAACCTCTCTTTGTAGCAGCAGCAAGTGGATGGGATAGTGGAAGAATACAAAGACATATTCTCCTCACCTACAAGGGTACCAACACACTGCCAAGTCAAGCATCCAATTGATATGACCCCCAGTGCATCTCTACCTAATGGACCAGTTTATCATCGCTCATTGATGGAGAATGGAGAAATCAAGCGTCATATCCAAGAGCTTCTTAAAAAGGGGCACATCAGACCCAACTCCTCCCCTTGCAAAAGCCCGATTGTACTGGTGCAAAAGAAGGACAGGACTTGGTGACTCTGCATTAATTATAGAGCCTTAAACAAAATCACAGTCAGGGACTTCTACCCTATTCCTAGGATTGATGACCTTATTCACCAACTCAAGTGGTCGAAGTTCTTCAACAAGATTTACCTAAAGTCTGGGTACCACTAGGTTCCCATTAAACCAATCGATGTATGGAAGACAACCTTCAAGTCTAAAGAAGGTCTCTATGAATGGTTGGTCATGCCCTTTGGCTTATCAAATGCACCAGCCACTTTCATGAGATTGATGGATGATGTATTGAGGCCCTTCACCAGCTCCTTTGTGGTAGTATATTTGGATGACATCCTCATCTTAAACAAAATGTGGGAGGAGAACATGCGGTGTATTCAGCAGGTTTTGAGCAATCTGTGACAACACAAGCTTTATGCCAACTTGGAAAAATGATCTTTTGGCATGAACAAGGTCCAATACATGGGATACATTGTTGATGAGAATGGGTTACATGTTGATCCATATAAGATCCAATTCATCCATGACTAACCAACCCTGACCACACTGAATGAGCTTCAGAGCTTTTTGGGACTAGCCAACTTCTACCGATGGTTCATGTTGGGATTCTCCCATATTGCATGGGTCCTCAGCCAGGTTACCAAGGGTGGTGGTATGTCCAAGTTCGTTTCGGGGAAGGAGCTACAACGAGAATTCGATGATCTAAATCATCGCTTGTGCTCAGCTCCAGTACTCTCCTTTCCCAAACTGCAGCAACCATTCGAGATTGAGAATAATGCATCTGACTATGTTGTGGGTGCAATTCTCACTCAACATGGGAATCTGATGTCATACCATAGTGAGACACTCTCCGATACGGTCCATAAATACCCCACCTATGAAAAGAAAATTTATTCCATTGTACAATCCTGTCATCAATGGAAACATTACATTTTGGGGAAAGAGACGATCATACACACTGATCACAAGCCTTTGCAATTCATACAGACATGGGGGAAATTGCAGAATGACCACCATCAGAAGTGGTCCACCTACCTGCAACAGTTCCATATCAACATCAAGTATAACACAGGTATCTCCAATAATGTTGCTGACTACCTCAACTGGCCTCTAGTGGCTGCACTGACCACTGTGCTCCATTCATGTGAACATGAAACATCTGAGTGGCCCCAACTTTATTAGCAAGATCTGGAATTTTCCACCACCTACCATCTCTTGGGTATAGGCGCAACTATCACTGATTTTCACATTCATGATGGAATCTTATGCCACCTAGGCCATCTCTATGTTACAGTAAGTGAGCATGAAAAGATGATTTGGGAATTCCACTATAGTCGGGTGGCAGGACATTTTGGCATAGAGAAAACTATGGTTGTTCTTCAGAGACACTTTTATTGGCCAAAACTTTGGCCAGACGTCAACAAGTATATCAGATCCTGCACTGGCTGTGCCATTTCTAAGTCATCCATCAAGAAGAAAATCTTATACACCCCTCTTTCTATTCCCGATAAGCCTTGGGAATCCATCTTAATGGATTACATGTCTATTTTGTCATCCACTAAGCAAGGAAATGACTACGTTTTTGTGGTTGTTGATCGGTTTTCGAAGATGGCCATCCTCACAATCTGTAAGAAGAATGTCATAGCGGCATATACTGCCAATCTCTTCTTTGAACGAGTGTGGGTCCACTTTGGGATACCAAAGACCATCATTTCTGACCGACACAACAGGTTCCTCGACACTTTTTGGTCGAGTCTTTGGTCTATGTTGGACACCAAGCTCACAAAATCCATTGCTTTCCACCCCCAAACCGATGGCCAAACAGAGGTCATCAATTAGATGATTGTGCACATCCCGCACATGGACAATTCTAAGCATCCACGTACATGGGACGAGAGTCTCCCATATGTCCAACACAGTTACAATAGGTCTCTCCATAGTTCCACCGACCATATCCCATTTCAGGTGGGTCTAGGATTCCAACCCTTAGGACCCATTGATGTTTACCTTCCTCTTGCCACCGCACAGATAGACTCTTCCCCTGATCAGTTTGCGATTGAAAAATACACCAGATTCATTGAGCAGATTCAACACATCCGCCAACATGTCCAGGATATTTTTCAGAAATCCAATGCTAAGTACAAGAAGTGCCATGATCAACACAAGGTACCACACCAGTTTCAGGTTGGAAACAAATTCTGGTTACATCTGTAGAAGGAGCGTCTCATCGAGCCCCATCAGAAGCTTCGACCACTTTGTTATGTGCCTTACACTATCACCAAGGTCGTGGGTAGCAATACATTTGAGCTCAACACTCCACCCTTCCTTGGTCTGCATCCAGTCTTCAATGTGGACCTCCTTCGACCATATTTTCCACCAATATTGGACACCTTTGAGATCGCAAAACAACTGACACCCATAGAGCTCAACCCTGACTGCATGGAACAAGCATCCACTAATAATATAGTGGACACACAGGTCAAGGGAACTCGCTAACAATGGATCCAGCTTTATCGGGTTGTCAAGGCAAGGCAAATCCTACACCAAGGCAAGTGGCTCACCTGGGGCCAAATCCAATAGAATTTTCCTCACCTGATGGGGGAACTCAATGCAATGGAGACCATTGCTTCCTAAGGGGGGAGGATTTATCCAGATGGATATTGGTGGCCACCAACCTATTCCAATTGGCTCCTCATATCCATTTTTGTTCAGTACGTTCTTTTGTATTTCTTTGTAATTGTGGGTTCTACACTTATGGGGTTGTCTGAAGTCCCACACATCCTCCAGGTGGATACGGGTGGCCTCTCGCCTAATCCAACTGGCTTATTTTGTATGTTTTCATTTCAACACATCTTGTTGTACTTCCGGGGCCATTTTTGGAGCCCTAAACATTTTTTTTTTGGCTCGCCACAGTCAAACCATAGATGTCGGAGTTTGACAGTGGAATGTGTATTTCTTTGAAATACCTTTCCAATAGGATATCACGCGCCTAAAACGGAGGTCGTATTCAAAAGTTACAACCCTAGGAAGTTGAGGTACCAAATTACACCAACTTACCCATAGGGCCCACATGAATTTTGGCGTTTCACCTTCTAGGGTTAGGTTTTTGGATGTCTAGGGTTTTGGAATTCATGAGTAATATGAAAAGGGACTCGAGCCTCATTGTATTCCATTATTCTCAGACGGATGCGTGTAGAAGCCACATCTCTTCTCAGAGATAACTACCACCATTCGAGCAAGTTTCAGTTATGTAGTTTTACAGTTTCATCGTATTTAATTATTTAATAGAAGTTATTGTTCATTGGATATTTGTGTTATTCTTCCTATCTCTATGTTTATTATATTCAGTCTGTTAATCAGTTCGTCCCACTCCTAAATCTGGATCAACGCATCCACAAAACAATATCAAGTGAGCTCGGCCCCATATATTCTAGACTCCTCTATGGAAATTTTCTTTGAATAAGTTTCCCACCAATGTTTGACATGGGGGAGAGCCTTAAGGACCGTGAAGGTAATATTTTCCCTTTAAAGGCGAGGTGCCTCCAAAGTGGTCGATTGATGAAGACAGACCTTTTTTTATTGGTAGGAATTGAAGGGTGTGGGAAAAATTCTCCATCATTTCATCCCTCTGTCACATGAGAGCTTGCTCAAGCAACCGATTAATAGAATCTTCTGCTCCACCGTTTTTATTTTCTTCCGCCATAGAGGGTTTTTTGGGCGTGTGAGAGTGATTATCCTCAAGAGGGATAATATTGAGATCCAAATTGCTATATTAGATCAAGAGCAGCCTGCTCTAATACCACTGATCCAGATTATTTTCGGCACGAAATGAGAGCGGAGATATAATAAAGAAATGTACATAGATATATCAAATATCCAATAATATAATAGATATATAGTAGAGGTATAACAATAAGCACAAAATATAGTAACACACAATTTCTATTAATGAGCGAAATGTACAAAACTGTAAAATATAGAGTGAATGAACTCGCTAGAATGGTGGCATCTTATCTCTGAGAAGAGATGTGACGACTACGCTCATTCATAAGAAGATGAAGATGAATATTATTTTTACAATGAGTCTCCAAATGCATTTTTAACATAAATAAAATCTAAAACCTAACCCCCAAGGAGGAAATGCCAACAGTTTTGTGGACCCCGTTTTTGGTAGTTTGGTGTATCAACTTCCTGTGGGCGTAACTTTGGCATACAATCTCCGTTTGCAGTGCACGATAGCTCGTTGGAAAGGTATCATCAAGGATATTAACTTTTGGGGCTCAATGCCATTGGCCATAGATGAGGTTTTCTATTATGCCCTAATTATTTCCCCCCGAAATTTAGGAACCGAAAAACTACTAAAAATAGTAAATTTCCAGAAGATTGTTTTGAGCGAGTTGGAATATGTGGGTGGCCACCGATATCCTCCTGGATTAGATAAAAAACTCTTGTTGGATATTAGATTCCCTCATCATTGGAATCCATGCAACCTTGCACTCGAGCACTCAATGACTACACTCTCCAACAAAGGGTCAGGATCCATCCACTAATTTGAATCAACGATTATCAAAGGCTTGAGGTCTCCTTTGTCATTGGATTCCCTATAATCATTTCATTTGGTCACTTCGACCTTTGCGCCCTCCGATGAAGGGTCAAGATTTACCCGCTCTACTATATCGACGATGGTGATTCGTTATGGATCAAAACAAGGGTTCTTCCAAGTCTTTCTAAGGTTTTACCGAGCCTTCTTGGATCTCTCCTTACTCACAATTTATCACCTTACTCACAAAATTGTGTAAGGAATTCTTCTCCTATCTCAGTGAATGTTCGCATCCTGCAACTCTTCCATTTAAAATTAGGAGGTTTATACAGGGCTTAAATTTCCTTAACCCAAACAAGGGATTTCTTCAAAGTGACAGTCCATATAAGGACTCGACCATTTCAGGTATCTAAAATTTATCGACCTTCTCGGGCCTCCCTTGAGATATATTTACTGTTAATATATTGAAAGGAAGGTTCCAACACTTCCTTCCTCTCAAGATTTACAATTTTTTTATTATCTTATAGATTTGGTTCCCTCTCATGGGAAACCCATTACAAAAACCATATCACTGTGCACACTAGAATCATAGATGCATCCTTACCTATCACCTTTCACAGTCATGCCTTTAGTCATGAATTTACTTCTATTATATCCCTATGAAATGTGTCTATTATTTAATATAAAATACATGGTTCTCTTGTTCATATGTGCAACACACATGTAATCCCATTCGATTAATCAATAATCTAAGTATAAAGGATTCCCCATGGAACAATATCAAATCCATTAACCAGACATACACATTTACAACACAATTACATGCATCAATCCTTTGTTTCCATTCAATTACACTGAGTAAAGAAATACTTATATGTTCATTGAATAATATAACCAAACAACTGACTATGGGTGTACACCTTACCACCAAACCATAGGCTCTTCTTTCTCAGTAACTTTGAAAGCAGGCCACCCACATGCCAGGCCATGATACCACTAGGGGATTTATCTCATAGTTGTCTCCTCAAGTTAAGGAATGGATTGGGGAGGTTACTCTCCTCCACTCCACTGGAAGCAACACAATTTTCCCTTCTTTTCCACTAAACTTAGGTCCTCCACGGGGTTTATCAAATGCCTTCCCAACTATATTTCCTATGCACAAGACATTCCCTTCACATCGTGTTTGGCAGGAAGTTTTGGAATAAAATTTTGAGAAAAATCCAAAGAATAGAAGAAGTGCGCAGAAGAGGTGCACAAATGAAAAGAAGAAAGACAAGGAAGTGCACAACTGAGGTCCACCCATAAGGATAGCCTGCAGTAAGCATAGTAAAACAAATAATAAAATAAAAGAGGATAATAAAGTAGGAAGAGGAATAAACAAGGAGAAGAAAGCGAATGAAAAAGATGGATGATAGTTTTATTCTTAGGCAGTGTTGTGAATTTTGTTGGAAACTACTAAGAATGCATGTCAGTAAGAAGGTTGATAGGATAGGTTGGGAAGGGAGAGAATAAATGTTTGAATGTATGGGATAATGCAGAGAGAGAGAGAGAGTATCGTACTGCATAGAGGCTAGGCTAGGAGAGGAGAAAAACAAACATGATATATCTTTGTAAGAACAGTGCGAAAGCCTAAAGAAATTACTAAACACCTAATAAAGAAGCCATTCGTTGTGGACATAGCTTAGATTTGAGTGAACCATGTTAAATATCATGTTGTATGTCTTTTATGTGATTGCTTATGAATTTTGTTTGGATGCATAGTAGATCAGAGTTGTGTGATGTTTAATCCTTGCACAATAATCATGATTGTTACAACAATGAGTTTATAAATTAATATAGAATATAATGATAGTATGAATCTGAATCATTAAGTAGTTAATACAAAAAAGGACCGAATTACGCACATATAAGTAATAAGTAAGAATGAATAGAATGATCGCCTCCCCTTCCCTCACTATTGCAGAAACTTGGTTCTTGTAGTCCCAATAGATACCTCGAGTGAGACTTCATCTGCGCAAGCAGGTGATGCTGAAAGGGCCGGTGTTTGGTGGGTTTTTTTGGTCATAGATAACTTGAACCTAGGGTCTAACAAACCGTGTGCAGCGCCAACAAATGGTTCCTGTGTCGGGACCCAAAATTTGCGATTGAGGGAATGTTTTGGGAGCCCGACTAAGAAATAAATATCAGAATGGTTGGAAAGGAAGGAACATGATTTTTATCGACAATAGAACATAAACCCTCTGATGAGTGACAATCAATGGATGCAAAGGTATGTATACAAACAATTACATGAAATTTTATTTGGAGAATTTCCAATTATTCTGACTGAATGGATAGAAAAATTAGTGGAAAATACTAGAAGGTACATAACTGCAATGTCGAGGAATTGGATTCCTGAGTTGGTAAGATAGTTGAATTATGTAAGTAAAACAACTATTCATGTAGTTGATTTCTGGTTGGATAGCATATTAGGAGGATATATTACATAGTTTGCAGTAGATTGTACCCAATCATACAATGTTGCAGAAAGGGACTTCTTCAAAGGTATGCACAGGAGGTTCATGAAATCATTGGGTATGTGGATAAATATGTTGTTGTGTGACAAGTGCGTAATGCCAATTCAATCCGACTACTAGGGGGCCTCACACACATAGGGGAAATGAGGGACAATAAGAGGATAGCCCGAGAATATGAGAGAATGAAGGAAGCAATGAAGAAGGAAAGGAGGGATTGAAGATGCAGAGGATTGAAGAGGGTGTACTAGAGGAAGAATACAAGTTTGGATTATTTCATGGAGGAAGGAGGTACAAGAGAAGAAATATTGGGGTTGAGAAAGGAGAGTCGCATAGTGAGCCAGAGTGGAGATAGCCTTGCACAATCATCCAAATAGTGGAAATACCATATATAGGAGGAGAAGAAGGAGAGTTTTAGTTCAATCCAGTAATATAAGAACCATTAAGTACCATTCAAAAAGTTTCTTTTTTCGAATCTACAACCCCATGTGCATCACCACAATCAGAAATAACAGTTGAAGACTTGTCAAAATCAATTGTAGTTATCCAGGTATGATAGAGTAGTAGAAATCAAAGCAATGTAAATAGTGCACATAGTCAAAGTTAGAGTCACCCAGCATCACCAAGAAGAGGGAATACACAAATCAACCTGGGACGGGTAGAAAACACCCTTAGAATACCTGATTTCTAGGGAGTTGGGTGAGAGGACCTAGAACAACATTTGTTTGTCTGCAAGAAAATTTGGGTCACAAAGAAGGTCCAAGATGAGGCTGTGAATATTTCACAATTGGAAACAACATTTAGAGGTTGTACGTTGGTCTGGTACATGAAGTTGCATAGTACCACACCTATAGGGAAGGATAGGACTTTAGAAGAAATAAGGAAAGAGTTGTTGAAAGAATTCAAGAAGCCAAAGTCTGAGTTGCAGTACATCACAAAACTAAAGGAGATTAAATAGGTACAAACAAAGTCAGTATGGGACTTCGATCAAAGGTTCAAGGAACTGATGGGTATAATGACCTTCGAGTTCCCCAATCAACAACATCAAGAATGGTTTATTACAGGGATTCTACCACATATTCGTAGGCCATTGATTCAACAGAAGGTTGCATCACAACCCGAGGCACTGAAAATTGCAATGAAATTAGAATCATCTCCTATAGGAGATAATGGAGGGATGGTGCAATGTTAGACGTAGCTTGATGAATTGATGATTCAACTGGTAGAACTTACAAAGGGAATGGAGAAACACCAACAATCCTGTTGTACCAGATGTAGGACTGAAGTCCATCACATGGACGCTCCTGACATTTGTGCAATATTTAGTGATGGGAGCATTGAATCCATTACCAAGAGGGGGATATTAAAAGATATGTAAGAAATGGGGCCATCACCCAACTTAGTGTTTGTTACTGCATAAGTATCAAAATACCCCAAGGAACTTGTTTTGCAACTTTTTCAATTCAGTGCGACATGACGAGAAGGATTTTCATGTGTTCGACTTAATGAGAGAGAACACTTCATATATGTATAGGATTCAAGAGGAGAATGTTGCAATAGAAGGGGGTGGTCCGCAATATAATATTCAAAGAGGCTTTAATCTAGGGAATAGAGGAAACTTTGACAGAGGATGAGGTAGAGGAAATTTTGGTAGAGGAGGAAGAGGACTGATTATATGTTATAACTGTAATCAACCATGACACTCAGATCATGACTTCCTGAATCTGTGTACAACGTGCACATACTACAGATAACTAGACCATGCGAAATAATATTTTCCCCAACTAGCTGCAAAATGGCAGGCCAGAGGAAAGCAGAACCAAAATCCAAAGAAAAATGTACACAAAATATCAGCTGAAAAACGCAACGAGGGACCAAGAATAACAATTTTTATGCATGGAGGATATATAACATGAGATGATATGACGAGTGAAGAAAAGCATACTGAGAAATGGGTAAGGAATTCAGTATGGCCTATGTCGTCCTTTAATCCTCAACACGAAAAGGAGGCATACTAGAGAGAAAGAAAATAAGTACTCAGACTAAAAAGATTGCCTCCTATAGAAGATTGCATCATGCTTGAGAAACCAACTGGAAAGGAAATGATGCTAACCAAATTTTTGAGAAGTTGTGTAGAGCTAATGAGAGATGAAATTGTGTTGAGTACACTATATGACATGATTGATCATTGTACACGAGGAAGGGAAACTCACATCGCACTAAGGATGGTAAAACAGGTACGACACAAGAAGAGGATCAACGAAGAATTTAGATTCAGTGCACAAATTGAGGAATATGATGTGGATATTGTTATTTTGGAATTGGGATCTGACGTGAATTTTTACCTAAGCATACATGGGAGATTATGGGAAAACCTGAGATAATATGTCTCTTGTTCAGTTAAGGGTTGTGAATCAAAACAAAATAGTACCAATTGGTCGTTTGACAGTAGTACCTTTGAACATAGATGCAGTGCACAACATGGAAGACTTTGAAGTTATTGAGATCATGGATGACAATCAACCATATCCAACACTAATGGGATTGGAATGGGATTTTTATAACCAATCAATCATCAACTTGAAGAGGTTGGAGATGATATTTGAAGTCAAATATTTGAAAGTTACTACACCCTTGGACCCATCAGAAGAAAAGAGATACATAGAGCCAACTAGAGGAAATGACATCGACAACTTATACAACATGACCGTGTATATGGATGATTATGTCAACCCTATTGAATATGGTGTGATAAGTTGGCGAAGTATCAGTTCGTGTGTATTAGATTCTGAAGAAGGTCTAGAGCATTGGTAGAAAAGAATGCACAAAGTGTCAACTAGATGGTGTGCATGCATAACTCGATCCTTGCGCTATATTGGAACAGAGTTGTGTGATCCACATAGGTATGATGGATTAACTGATATAAGTTTATTTGTAATGGAATTTGAGTTGGAGGTACCTGAAAAATAAAGGATGTTAGCACTATATGTTTTCCTAAAAGCGACTCTAGCCAGATGGTGGGTTGCACACAAAGAGGGAATAAAATTCTGGTCATAATGCAAAGGACTAATGCAATTAAGGTTTGGTACTGAGGAAGAAAACACTACATAAAAGTATACAAGATAAAGTGATCCAATGAGTCATGTCGAGTAGTGCAAGAATTTTTGGAGTTCAATACCGGAAACATAATGGACACACATATTTATACACACACTAAACACAATTCCGAGGAACTGGTATTTGGAATTGGAAATGCGTAGAGAGACAACAAGATGGGAAGAGTTGGTCTAAAGATTAAAAGTCACATTTAAATTTGGACATGAATCTCCATCAATAGATGTAACGCTACAGGCTATTTGAACGAAGATCTTCTCAGAAGAAGGATCGATGGAGGTGGTACTAGTATGCAGTGTGCATAGAACTACTATGACTATCAGGGAGTTATTGGAGTGCTACAATGTGGATAAGGAAGAACATGATGAGGAATATCCATGAAACATATAAGTACCTGAGACAAAAGGATAATGCGCAGTAGAAGGGCCATAACTCGAATCCGCCACATACACCAAGTCGATAAAAACGTTGAAGGTAAACATTGGGATGATAGATAATTTGAAGTTCTCATAGATAGGGGATTACTGGAGCGATGAGACAATCAAGAAGATTCCAGACTTGTTGCGCAAATATCAGAACCTATTCCCAATGGAATTTTCAAAGATGAAGGGGATAGAAGGGGAATTAGGTGAGATGAATATTTTGTTGAAACAAGGATCTAAGCCAGTGCGACAGAGGCCTTACAGGTTAAATACAAAGTACAAGGAAAAGGTGAAAGTTGAAATAGACAAGATGTTGGACCCAAGAATAATTGAACTGATAGAAGAATCCGAGTGGATCAGTCCAATGGTAGTACATGAAAAGAAGATAAGAGGAATCGGGATTTGCATTGATCTGAGGAAGTTGAATGACGCATATTTACATGACCCATTCCCAACACCATTCACAAATGAGGTACTAGAGAACGTAGGTGGCCAATAAAATTATTCCTTAACAGATGGATTCTCGGAGTACCATTAGATAAAAATTGTGCTGGAGGATTGACAGAAGGCCACTTTTGTGACATAGTGGGGGAGTTATCAATATACAGTAATTCCATTTGTCTTGAAGAATGCCCCTGTAGTGTTTTCCAGAGTAGTGGTGGTAACGTTCAAGGAATTTATCCATAATTTCCTTGAAGTGTACTTGGATGATTGGATTGTGTTCAGTCTATTGAAGGATCATATAGAAGTCCTCGGGATAATGTTGGATCGGTGTAGACAGTGTCATATTTCGCTAAACTTGAAGAAGTGTAATTTTTGTGCATCGTTTGGAATTATGTTGGGACATGTAGTTTGAAAACATGGATTACTAGTAGATCCAACCAAGATTGTAGTAATTCTAAATTTTGAACTGCCTACATCAGTTAGATAGTTGAGGGAAACTCTGGGTCATACAGGTTGTTATAGAAAGTATATTAATGGATATGCGCAAATCACAACAACAATGGAAAAGTTATTAAAGAATGAAGACAAGTTTCAATGGAACAAGGATTGTCAGAAGGGGTTGGACACCTTAAAGCAGAAACTTGTGATAGCACCGATTTTGATCTTTCCATATTGGAATAAAGAGTTCCATGTACATTTAGATACATCATCCATACCGTTGGGTGCAGTACTATCTCAACCAAGGGAGGGAGACATAGATCACCCAATTGCTTTTGCAAGTAGGAAGTTGTCCATAGCAGAGAAAAATTATACAACCATAGAACGAGAAGGATTGGAAATGGTCTATGAGATACAAAATTTCAGACATTATTTATTGGGGTCTCACTTTAAGATGTATATAAACCATTCTGCATCAAAATACTTAGTTAACAAGTTAGTGTTGGGGGGAGAATATGCATATGG
>SNQJ01S0006360.1:124993-136770 GCA_010110895.2 Picea sitchensis
TATCAACCATGACAAAACAATAATGAGTCATATTTACATAAAATACTATTGGGTCCATTACCCAAACCTTTTTTCTATGGGTCTTTCTTCAAGGGTTGACATCAATGACAACCAACCTTAATCAACAACTATTGCATGCAAGCAAGAGAAAAAAAGAGCGAACCAGAGAAAATCCAAGTGCACCAGATCCAAGCTTTAGCTACCAGAGAACAGACATTGAGCCATTGAAGGAATCTGTCACATAAGATGAATGCCCCCGCAAAAATTTGGGGCACTGTCAGTAGTAGCGCGAAAAAAGGAAAAACAACCAATACAGACACCAGAGGTTTAGGAAGTAGTAAGAGTTTCGGATTCAACTCCACAAGTTAGTTTCCACGGATATTACCTACCACCTAGGATGGATAATGTTCCACCAATCACTATACCAGAAAATGGGAAATACTCGTTTTTGACATAACTAGTTCTACCTGGTGTAAGCATTGAAGGAGATATGGTTGGAAAGGTTGAAGGCCTCAAATCCATGGATCATGACATCATTGATGAACAAAAATTCCTAGAGCTAGCGAGGGAAAAAAAATTCTGAACTAGGAGCATACCAGGTACAAGAGAAATACTGCTGGACACAAATGAGTGGGCAGCATGATTGGAGAAGGCATGCATAATGAACCTATTGGAGATTCCACATTTTGGGCGAATCTTGGAGATTAATTCATGTGTGAATGTGTTGCTTAGCTGTGTTCATGGGGGGACATTGTGGATTGATCCCCTAGTGTCAATTGACACTGCACTAATTTCACGCATTAGAGGAATCCCAAAATTCGGTGAGGATCCATCCATTTTGTTCAATAAGACATGAGAGAAATCCCTCTCAGAGTTGATGAAGGAAAAGTTCCAGAATTTTCAGGGGAAAAGGGATATGGACGTTAAAAACATCAATGATAACAATGTTAGGTTTGCGATGCAGGTATTGTCTTGCAAGTTGCTGCGCAAATGACACAAGGATGAAGTACTAGTTGTAGTCATTGTAGTTGTAGAAAAATGTGTTGAATGGGTTCAGTTGAACTGGGCCACCGTCTTGGTGAACCAATTTTTGTAGGATTGTATTGAGGCCCAGGAAAAGGGCACACAATTCCACTATGCACGGTTGTTGATTTTGATTGTTCTAGCTAGGTCGAAAGAACCATGTTACTATAAACACATGTTTATAAACACATGTGCACATCAGGCAGTGGAAATTTGGTGGGGAGATCTGCCAAATTATGGCACAAAATGATTAAGAGAAGACAAAATGACACCAATGCCACATTTTATGTATAATTGGAAAATATCATGCATCTAGTTGCACACACATCGTCCATATCCACAAAGACAGTAGCAACATATAATGATATTGCACATTTTAAGGCATGCACCACATGTATGTGTAGGCCATGAAGGACCCAGCGTGCCAGTGGTTGCCAACAATTTATAGGTTGACAATAGAGGACGTATGTTTGATAGTGAATGAATGGGAAGATGGCTAGAAAATCCCAGTAGAGAAAACAATGCAACCAAAAGAGGAAGGAGAGAAATATAAGAATGATGAAGAACCAAATGAAGAGAAGGGAAATGATTATACTAATGGTGCATGAGATATGCATGTCCCATCAAAAACAAAATCTCAATAGATAGTCCCAATGATAGGAACTAAACAAAAGGATAAGGGGAAAGAACCAATAGGAGGGGCGTGCAAAAAGACTAAAGAACATCGAGAAACCCCAGTTTATACTTTAACTAATGATGATATGGACAGGATCGCCTACCAGGTACAGGATGTTGCAGACGGAATATTGGAGGAAGCAACCAGGAAGCAAGAGGAGCAACAACAGAGAGTGAAGGATCAATTGGTAGCACTCCAGTAGCTCTTAGTAGTTGCTAGCGTAACAACTTCTAAGAGCTATGCTAGCACTGTAAATGAAGGATTCATGGATTTCAAGGTTTCTTTGGAGGAAAATTAATTTGTTCTATTTGGTAGAAGATCAAGTTATTAGTCTGTTGCCTTTTATTTTTTCATAATTTAAGGATATTATTCTCGCACTGTACATTTTAGTCTTTCAAGAATTCAAAATATTTATAGAGATTTTAAATTAATATAACCATCTCAATAAATTAAGATAATCAATTCCAAGTGGTTGTAGCTCAATTGGTTGGGGTGGGTAGTTTTCTCCTCCCCACCCAGGTTCGAGTCTCATCTATGCGACATGTTGATCTATGTTGATCTCCCCCTTTGATATTTCATTGCTAATGCCTTTTTATTTCTCTCGTCGATGGCTATTGGAATCATTGCAACTGCTTGTTTCCCTTCGTCCGTGAGCTTGTCGATTGCCCTTTGGAGCCATTCTTCAATGTATCTTCTCATGGGGGGAACATTGATATCATCCTTGATTTTTATGTTTAAAGGATCCTTTTCTAATTTCCCTAGATCGATAGAAAGATTACGTAGATCCTAATCAATGTCTTCATTTTGTACCGAATAGTCCACTAGCTAGTTGTCCACGTCATCTTCACCATATTTAAGGATGTTGTAAAACTTTTCTAAAGAAAACCCCTTAAAAATATCAACTTGTTCATCGAAGGCTTGCTTGGTTAAGGACAAGGAGTTGACAATTAAGTTGGGGTCTTGGACCTCATTGGTACTTCCGGCTAAGTCTATTTCAGTCAGATTTATGAATAATTCTTCTTTCTTTGATATGGCTTGTTGACATGATTGGACAATGAGATGTAGGTTTTTAACTTTCTCTTTCCATCATGCATTTAATTGTTTGATCTAGTTTGGGGCAGGGAGATATTCTTGTCTTATTCTTCTCATATCTGTCATGTTGTCGACATGGATTCCAAAAGGGAGGACTGTCTCTATATAGAAACGTTCTTCATGTTTTAAATCCACTTGCAAATGTCCGTGCAAAGCATGTGCCCTCGTTCCAATGGAAGCCATACTTTGTAATGTTTCCCAGGCCCGAGTAATTAGCTCCATTCTTTTCTTGATATTATTCTCCACATATCCTCTACATGATGCAAGGAGGCTGGAGGATCCTTTTAACTTGGCTGCAGGGGTGGCAGGCACAAATATTGCTAAAGGACTAGCAAGCATTGGGATAGGAATCAAAGCTTCCTCCAATTCCTTGAGTCGGTCCTTCAGTCTGGCATTCTCCACCTCAATGCCTCCAATGGAATCATCATGAGAATCTTCGGTTGCTCGATAAAGTCGGGATATTTTGGATGGTTGTATGTTCCTAAGGTTAATATCTGAATGATATTTTCGTTTCTTATTTCTTATATCTCTCTTTTCAATAATTAAATTTTTAGATTCGTTGTCAAAAACAACGCTATGGAATACGAAGGATTCATCTTCGTAAACAAATTTGGTCTCAACTATTTCCATTTGGGGACTATGGTGGATCACGTCTTCGGGCTGATCAATGTTGTGGAATACGTTATCTAGATCAGTCTCAAGTTCCATGTCTTCACTTTCAATTCCAGGCTCTTCCGCTTGCCCTACAACGTTTTTTCTCTTCTTCCTCACAAGAACCTTGTGAGAACTATCAATTTTACCATGAGGAGGGTTCTTATCTCCTCCTCCATTTGAAGAATTATGGGTTGCTTTCTTATTGGGGTGGGTCGTTGGAGCGATGCTCCGGGATGTCGTACTCTTGGGAGTGGTAGCCATGGATTGAACACTCTTCTCACCGGGGCCTTTTCCCTGTTGTTTGTACAATTCAGTGGTGCTTTGTAATGTCTCTAGGTTGTCGGCGTCAGGAGAATGAGTGTTTTCATCATTGTCTCTATCTTTGTTTAGGCGTGTCTGGATAAAATAATTGTTGAAGACAACTACTAGTAAATGTTCTAAAAAAATACTATTAGGTTCAAACCCTCTTATCCTTTCATCATATCTTAAGTTCAAGTTGTTGAAATGGCCTGCGAATTCGTCAATCTTGTTGACGTTCCTGAACACAAAGTCCCTGACTTTCCAAGTGAGAGGAATGGATTGTTTTTTTCTCTTCTCATGGAAGAAATGCAACCAGTAGTTGTATTGCCTTGCTATTTCTGTAAAAAACATTATTTTTGTAATGTGACATGGAAGGAAAGAAGGATTTTCCTTGGAGACAAAAATCATTATCACACTATAATTATCCATTTTTTCAAGTGTCCCCTTCCTGTCCAAAAACTTGGTTTCCTGGTCATACGTGCGGGGAGCATCCTTTCCTAACAATAAATATTCGAAAAATGAGACAAAGTCATTAAAAACCTCATAAAAACAATGGGAGGCCTTGTGCATCCACAAGGCCTGGTATTAGAAGATTACTGGATCGAATTCACAGTTTACCTTCTTGGACACAGACAATTTTGGAAACAGATAGTAATGCACTATCGCAAAAGCCAAGTAGGATGACATATAAAATTTCTTCTCCCCTTTGAATCATGACAATTGAGAACAAAATTCAATGGAAAATAGCTTCCCCTAATAAAAAATGGCTTGTTCCTTGACTGCGAAATACAAAATATAAAGAATCATGCGGGAAATAATTGTTGTGGATTCATGTCTCGTTATTCTTGTAAACAGCCAAACAATTTCTTGGAATGGATTTGTAAATGAACTAACCTGCAATCTTGTGATATCTTCATGAACTGTCGTCTGAGTTCCAGGAACTCGGGCAAGAGGTCTAACCCGTTATCATGGTTTTTTAGAAACTTCTTGTAGTCTTCTCCTCTGAAGGTCAATGTTAGCTACAACAATCTTAACATCTTGCGGAAGACCTGAGGTGACAAAGAAACATGGAAGTGTTCCCGCAGTGGAATAATTCTTTGGCATGAAATATATCTCTCGACGCACCAATAGACCACCTCCTTACATTCAAAAACGTCAGGGACACAACCTTCAGGAGAAATTCCAGAGGTCCAAATTACTTTGTTCTGGGTGGAAGGGGATGAGTAGTAAGAGTATGCCCTGAACCACTGGAAGTTATGGGCCTCACGCCCGAAGGTGTTCACTATATCTCCATAGAACGGTTGTCGAGTTGGTGCCATAAGTTTATGAGAACATTCGTTTTCTCCACACGATGTTTGAAATGAACAGTTGGATGGGATAATATAACCCTTTGCAAATCTTGGTCCAATGCATGTGAATGGGAGATCTCCTCGAGCCTTTTGCTCATTAATGACAATATCTATGGTTGCTGCATGATGATATGTTAGCATTAAAGCTTAGTAATTGCATACTTAGAAGTGCAAAGGTGGCGGGTACGACAGAGAGCAATCAAGGATTGGAGATTTCATGAACCCGCCAACCCGACAACCCACGAAATACATTCCATGATGTTTGAAATGAACACTCGAAAGGGATAATATAACCCTCCACAAATATTGTATTAATGCGTATTAATGGGAGATATCATCGAGCCTTTCACTCATTAATGACAATCTTTACGGTTCCTGCATGATGAGTTGTTAGCATTAAAGCTTACTAATTGCATATTTAGAAACAAGTGTGAAGGTGGCGGGGATGGAGAAGAGAAATAAAGGAATGTATAAGTATGGAAAGGGGTCGACCGAACTTCAAAATAGGGTTACAATGAATACTCAGGAGAGGTGAGGGCCCAACGGTCAAATTGTGTGTCTCAGAAGTTTTTAGTGCAAAACGTGTAAAACAAAAGAGGGCATGATGGGGTAGTCCAGCGGATAGTTTGTATATCGCAAAACTTCGGGTGTTGTTTGCAGGTCGAGAAACAATGGAAGCGCGATATTGATCCCACCTTTTTGGGAACTCGCAATTGAAAAAGTGGCTAAGTATGGAATAGGGAAACAGTCGGTCGGACTCGTTTTCACTAATATATTGAAATTTGTAATAGATATCCCATTAGATGGAAATATATTTTCTGCATGTTTCTGGACATGTTGTGTAGGGATAGTCGGTGTGACTGTTTCCTTGAGACTTTTTCTCATTAATGAAAATATCCACGGTTTCTGCATGATGAGTTGTTAGAATTAAACCTCAGTTATTGCATACTTGGAAAGAAGTGCGAAGGTGGTGGGCACATGAAACATTGATTAGGAATTGGAGATTTCATGAACCTGCCAACCGAATGATCCACAAAAGAGATTCCAAGAAATGGCCAAGTATGGAAAGCGGTCAGACGGGCTTCAAAATAGTGTGACAAGGGTTCCATAGGAGACATGAGGCCCTGACGGTCAAATTGTATGTGTCAAAAAATTTGAGTGAAAAATGTGTAACGCGGAAGAGGGGATGATGTGGGAGTTCGGAAGTCAATTTGTATATTGTGGAAGTTTGGGTGTTGTTTGCAGGTCACATAACAATGGAAGTGAAATCTAGAGCTCGCCTGCCCAGGAATCCGCGATCGAAAAGGTGGCTAGTTATGAAATGGGTAAGGGGTTGGTCGGAGGTTTGATATAAAAGCATGAGTGCAAAGGTGAACACGTGAGTCCGCCAACCTGCGCAGTTAGACATTTTCAGAAAAAAAAAAACGACTAAGTAAACAGAAAGAGAAAGTAGAGGGGAAACAAAAAGGGGAATTTGGTTAAGTATAGAAGAGGGAAAAGAAGGGGATAAAAGAGAGTGGGAAAATAGAACAACGGAGGGAAATTTTCGTAAGCGGGAATTGGTCTCAAACAAGCCCCATTGTTTCAAAATCATCATTTTCTAGTCGAATATTTTATCAACTTACTCATTTTCTATTGTGCTTGTATCATTAAAAAGGGTGTGAGCAAATGCGTTGTTGAAGATTTGTTTTTATTGCAACTTGTGGGAGTAATTGTGTTCTTGATACATTGTTTAATGCCTTGAAATATTATTTTAAGTATTAAACTTCCTACATGGTGAGTTGTTAGCATTAAAGCTTAATAATTTCATATCTAGAAATAAACTTATTGTACTGTCAACTTGACCGTAAGTATAAAAACGATGAACTTGAATTTTAATATTGTGGTTGATTTCATAGCGCCATTTGACATCAACTAGCATATATCATTTTTTTTCAAACTATTTGTGAAGAAGAAATTTGGTAATTTCATTAATAAAGTAAAAGTGCTCAAATAGAGGCCAGGGGATGGACAACCAATAAAATGTTTCCTTTTGGAGTAAAGGAATCAAGGAAGCGAGAGGGAAATAAGAGATCGTTCACTCAACAAGATTGATATGAGAATGAAAATTCTTGCGTGGGGCCCCAACTTACGCATTGTGAATTAGTGTTTCTATGTTCTATCTACATTATGAATGGAATTGAATATTGGTTTGAAACTGTGTGAAATTCATTTATGTTTCCATAGAAGCCTCGTGTGATCGACAAAATGCATTTTCTTACAATTGTTTAATGCTCCATATTTGATCAAATTACTTGAGTCAATACAATATTTAGGAATTACGAGACTATCGAATCATGCAAACGAGAAGAGGTGTTAAATCCAACAAAGAAGCAACAACCAAGATTCCAAGGCAATTTTTTAATAGTAAATCTATAAAAAAAAATAGTGGGTAATATATATTTATCCATAGACATTGGACTGAATTCTTTGCACCAAAGCATTGAACATATTTGTCATAAATACAGGTAGAGGAGTTACAAAAAAAAAAAGCATGCATACAATTCTATGTTGTTCATCTAGTGCAACAACATGCAAGATCCATCGACAAGCTCTTGAACATGCATACAAAACTGATTATCATGATTTTTTAGGAACTCCTTGCAGTCTTCTCCCATGAAGGTCAATGTTGGTTGTGGAAATCTCAACATCTTGCAGAAGACCTGAGGTGACAAAGAAACATGAGAGTGGTTTCGCAGTGGAATAATTCTTTGGCTTGAAATAGGTCAACAACACTCCTACTCATGACGCTGGTGACCAAGAGACATTGCAAACCACCACTGAATTGTACAAACAACAGGGAAAAGGCCTCGGTGAGAAGAGTGTCCAATCCCCAACTACCACTACCAAGAGTATGACATCTTGGAGCATCGCTCCAATGGCCCACCCCAGTAAGAAAGAAACTCAGAATTATTCAAACGCAGGAGGAGATAAGAACCCTCCTCGTGGCAAAATTGATAGTTCTCACAAGCTTCTCGTGAGGAAGAAGAGAAAAAATGTTGTAGGGCAAGCCGAAGAGCTTGAAATTGAAAGTGAGGACACACCAAGAGACCACCTCCTTACAGTCAAAGACTTCAGGGAAACAACCTGCACGAGTGATTCCAGAGGTCCAAATTACTTCGTTTTGGGCGGAAGGGGACAAAGATACCACCTCCTTACAGGAAAAGACTCCAGGGACACATGCTACATGAGAAATTCTAGAGGTCCAAATTACTTCTTTCTGGGTGGAAGGGGATGAGTAATAGGAATATTCCTTGCACCACTCGTAGTTTTGATCCTCACCCCCTAAGATGTTAATTGTATATCCAGATAACATGAGAGTGGTCCCATAATTGAATAATTATTTGGCTTGAAATATATCTCTCGGCGCACCAAGAGACCATTTCCTTGCAGTCAAATACTTTAGGGACACAACCTGGACCAGGGACAAATCCAAATCCAATCCAAAACCCTAAAAATGAAAGGAAAGGATACATCTCTGAGGGTGAGGACTGCCATTTGAGTCGAGAGACTCAAACTCTCGAGCTGCAAAAAGACTATTGCATTTAACATCAATTTCTTTTCTGAAACCCCTTCCTTTGGTCTTGTTAGGGCCGTCATCGCTGAGCCAAGAGGTGCCCCCCGTTATGGTGGATTTCAATTTGGGTTTAGGAGTGGGAACAATGTCTGTATTGTCATCATCCATCGTCGTATCATTGTCCATCATATCATCTTCTTCCAACGCGAAATCAACCACATCAACCTCTATGTTGGACATCAACGTAGGGGGGGTTGTCTAAGAAGGGGGGGTTTCCATGGAATTCTTTGGCTTGAAATGTATCTCTCGGTGAAACAAGGGACCATATCCTTCTTTGCTTCTGGGAGGAAGAAGATGGCTAGTAAGAATATGCCCTGGACCAATGGAAGTTCTGGTCATCATACCCGAAGCAGTTTACTATATCTGAACAAAACTGTTGTTGAACTTCTGCCATAAGTTAACGAGAACGTATGTTTTTTCCATATGATGTTTGAAATGAACATTTAGAAGGGATAATATAACCCTCCGCAAATCTTGGTTTAATGACTATCAATGGGATATCTCCTCGAGCCTCTCATTGATTAATTACAAATTCTACGGTTCCTGCATAATGAGTTGTTACCATTAAATCTTACTAATTGCTCACTTAGAAAAAAGTGTGAAGGTGGTGGTGACGACGAAGAGAGATTAAGGATTGGAGATTTAGTGAAGCCACTAATGGGACGATGCGCGAAAGATATTCGATGATGCTTGAAATGAACACTCAGAAGGGATAATACAACCCTCCACAAATCTTGGTTTAATTCGTATTAATGACATATCTCCTCGAGCCTTTTAGACATTAATGACAATCTTAACGGTTCCTGCATGATGCGCTATTAGTATTAAAGCTTAATAATTGCATATCTAGAAATAAATGAGAAGGTGGCGGAGATGGCAAAGAGAGATTAAGCATTGGACATTTCTTGAACCCGCCAACTTGTGAAAGAGATTCCAAGAAATTGCCAAGTATGGAAAGCGGTCGGTTGGGCTTCAAAACAAGGTCACAAGTTACACTCAGGAGACATGAGGGCTCGATGGTCAAATTGTATGTCTTCGAACTTTTAACTGCAAAATGTGTAACACAGAATAGGGCATGATGATGGACTTTGACGGTAAATTTGTATATCGCGGAACTCCGGGTGTGGTTTGTAGGTCACGGAACAATGGAAGTGCAATGTTGAGCAAGCCTACTTAGGAACCGATGATTGAAATAGTGGCCAAGTATGGAATGGGGAAGTGGTCAGTAGGACTCGTGATATAAAAGCATGAGACATATTTGGAAAAATGACTAAGTAACCATAAAGGGAAAGTAAAGGATAAAAAGAAAGGGGAATTTGGTTGTTAATTTGTATATTGGGGAAGTCTGGGTGTTGTTTGCAGGGGGAGAAACAATGGAAGAACAATGTTTATCCCACCTAGCAGGGAACCCACGATCGAAAAATTTGTTGAGTATGGAATGGGGAATTAGTCGATCAGACTCGTGATATAAAAGCATCAGTGGAAATCTGAACGCGTGAATCCGCCAACCCACACACTTAGACATTTTTCAAAAAATGACTAAGTAACCAGAAAGGGAAAGTAAGGGGCAAAAAGAAAGGGGAGGGAAATTTTTGGAAGTGGGAAATGGTATTAACAAAGCTCCATTGATGGTCTTAACAGTAGCCATGAAGTGCATTAGACAGGTGAACATGCTCTTCAATCAAGGAATAGAGAAAGTGAGTCATGGTTAAACTTTCGAGGATGTGTTTGCATAAGAGAAGAATCGAAAAGCTACAGAAAAATAAGTTTTGGGACGTTCAAGTAAAATTATTGTGTTGTCAACTTCATCGTAAGTATAACAACGACAAATTTTAATTTTAATTTTTTGTGGTTGATATCATAGTTCCATTGGACTTTGTTGGAAATGTTTAACAGGTAGCATATGCTTGTCATTGATGGAAAGTACAAAAATGAAGATGGCATGAGTACAGGAAGAATGTAACAGACAGGCACCAGAACTATTTTGGGAAGATGCTGCAGAGCAACCTCGATAAGATCAGAAGAGATAGTGCAGAGGATGTTTGGTATGTTTTACACGCAGCGTATGCTTGTCATTGATGGAAAGTACAACAACGATGATGGCTTGAGTACAACAGTGATGATCAGCAACGATGATCAGCAGTGCAGTGATATTCAGGAAGACCAACAACGCAACAACTGTCTAAACGCAACCCTCAATCGTCAAATCGAGGATTGATCTAAACTGTTGATCAGTCATGATGAAGTCCCGTAAAGTTTGTGATGCATTTCTGATCGTTGGATCCCATCCAAAATTCCCGATAGCATGAGGGCCATCAGATCTGAATATAGACAAGAAGAGTGCGCTGAAGAGGAGGATAGATCTCAGGCGTTAGATCTGAGCGCAGGGTTCGATCACCGTTGGATCGAGGAAAACCTGCACGATCTTTAAAGTGCAAGGAGTAGATGGCTCACAAAATCCCGAAAGCAGGAGGACCATCCATCTCAGGGGGTTATGTGGACCATTGATCCGACTCCCTGTCGGAGTTTCGGGGATCGAGAGTTGGAGATGATAAGTAATATCATCCACAGAAATCTCGATTTCGCGATATGCGAAATCGCGACTTAATCACAGCCGTTGAATCAAGATCAGATCTGGACCATTGATCCAACTCCATATCGAAGTTTCGCGAATCGCGACATGGAGAGGGAAAATAAACAATGCAACAAGAATTGCGAAATCGCGATTTAATCGCAGCCATTGAATCAAGGTCTGATCTAGACCGTTGATCTCAGTAGATTTCAGAGTTTCGCGGTTTGAGAGTTGAAGAGGTCAAAGAATAATAACCACAGGAATCCCGAAATCGCGATATGCGATATTGCAATTTAATCGCAACCGTCAGATCAAGATGTGATCTAGACCGTCGATCCGACTCATGTCAGCACACCACGTCAGCTAGGAACATCTAGCACAACCAGGTAATGACAAGTGTCATACTGATTCAACATTTCAGGCACATGTAAGTCACGAATCAAAGTGACACGTGGCAGTATTCAACACATGTCAATCCACGTGTGACGTCAGCAG